>APFE030817474.1:46181-80855 GCA_000404065.3 Pinus taeda | reverse complement strand
CCTGAATTGCATACATGTAATCTACCTATGTTGAACTGAGTGCAACCGATCTTTGTTTCCTATTGTACCAAGAAACTCTCGTTGACCCAATACTAAAGATCCCTCCTGATGTGCTCTTCCTATTATATGGACTCCCTGCCTAATCTGCATCAGTGAAGCCTTAAAACTCACTCCCTCTGTATGTATGTACCATAACCTAAACTAACTAGTGCCTTTGAGGTATCTCAATACATGCTTTGTCGCCTTTCAATACATCTTGGTAGGCCTAACCATCACTTGACTAAGTTGGTTAACTGCATAACACATATCCGGTTGTTTGTTCACCAAGTACCTCAATGAACCCACAAGTTGCCTGTAAACAATAACTTCCACTACTTCCCCTGATGTAGCATCCTCCTTCCTCCAGTTAACAGATAGAGGAGTCTCCATGGGTTTACTGCTCTTCATGTGGAATCTCCTGAATATATCGTTGACATACTTGCACTGAGATACAAACAAATTCTCATCTCCCTGCCATACCTCCATGTCAAGAAAGTAATGCATGAGCCCCATGTCCTTCATCTCAAACTTTCTTGCAAGCTCCTCCTTGTAAGATTTAATGAAATTCTCATCACCTATTAGTATAAGATCATCTACATAAAGTACAATGATCAACAACTTACCTTCCACCATTATGTGATACAGGCTCACATCCACTTCACTCTTCATGAAGCCCAACCCAGTGAAGTAGCTATCTATCCTGGTGTACCAAGCACGGGGTGCTTGCTTCAGCACATACAATGGTCTCTTTAGTCAGCACACATGCGAGTCATGGTCCAAGGTTTAAAAACCTTTAGGCTGCTCTATGTACACCTATTGCTCAATCATGCCATTGAGAAAGGCAGTCTTCACATCCATCTGATGGATCTTCCAACCCATATCTGATGATAGTGCCAAAATAGATCTGATAGACGAGTGCCTTGCAATAGGAGAAAAGGTCTCATCACAGTTAATCCCCTCTACCTTTGAAAATCCATGGGCCGCAAATTTGGCCTTATGCTTCTCCAAACTACCATATGAAACCTGCTTTACCTTTGTAAAGTCAACATGAGCTCACAACTGACTTGTCCTCTAGTCTTAGGACCACATCCCAAACACTGTTTCAAACTATGAAGTTATACTCCACCATCGCATCAACCCAAACCAATTGCTGCACTTCTTCCTGAAAAGAAGATGGCTCTATCACAAAACATGCACCCATAAGTGCCATGTATCCAATGTACCTCTCTAGTGGCCCCCTCTGTCTGTGCTGAGAACAGGGTGCTTCTGCATTCTCCTGTGCATCATCCAACAATCTGTCAGCCTCTCTAGTGTGCTTTCTTCCCTCTCTGGAAGAATCTGCTTGAGTGGATGTCTCCACTCTCTGAACCTCTGCATGTGGCTGCTCCACATCAATATGAGGACCGTCAAACTTAGGAGCTAAAATATCCTCATCCACATGTAGCTCAATCTCCCTCCTAAGGGATACTCACATGACCTTCTCCTTATCAAATTTGATATCTTTGTGAACCACTGTCATCCGACTAGTCGACATGTACATTGATAGTTGTGGGGTGTATTAGTGTATCCCACAAAGATCCCCAACTTTTTTGTTGGCTCAATTTTCTTCCATGCATCTTTGGTTACATGGCAATAAATTGATGACCCAGAAATCTTGAAGCGACCAACATTTGGCCTCTTACCAGAATAAGCCTCCTCTAGTGTCTTCATCTCAAGTATCCGACGTGGGAAACGGTTATGAACATAAACCACTATGTTGCATCCCTCAGCCCACAAGTGTAGTGGTAGGCCTTAATCATGCAACATCGCCCTTGCTTCCCCTACTATGCTCTTGTTCTTCCTCTCGGCAACCTCATTCTATTGAGGGTTATGGGGTGCCGTCAACTCTCCTTTAATCCCTTCCGCGGCACAAAAGTTCTTAAACTCATTGGAGACATAATAACCACCATTATCACTCCATAGAGATTTAACCTTCTTTCCAGAATCTTTCTTTACCAATGCTTTGAACTCACAAAACTTTGTGAAAGCTTGATCCTTTCTCTACATAAAAAATACCCAACATTTACGAGAATAGTCATCAACAAATATAATATAATACTTGTGTTTGGCCATGGATGCTGTTGAGAATGGTCCACACACATCTGAATGTATTCTCTCTAGAATAGACTTTGCTCGACTGTCTTTGTCTCCAAAGGAAGATTTGGTGTATTTTCCCAAAGTACAACCCTTACATGTATCCACTTGCTCAAGCGTAACTTTGGGAAGATCGGTAGAGATTTGCTGCAATATCTTTAAAGCCCCGTGATGTAAGTGGCCTAACCACCCGTGCCACAACTCATTGACATCTTGGCTCAACATATTTTCCGCTTTTGAACTCAAAGCAGCACAAGCCTCTACCTCTATCTTATAGAGACTTTGAACTGGAACCCCTATCATCTTTACTTCACCCGTGGCTATGTGTCGAAGGAACGCTTTTCCTTTCGAAAATATCACATCATAGCCTCTATCCTAAAGCATGGAAACGGATACCAACTTCTTCTTCAGTCCGAGTACATGCATAACATTCTTCAACATGAGTGGATCTGCATGCTCCCTCTGAAAAGTAATAGTGCCCAAACTAATAACACTATACTTACCATCATCACCCATCTTGATATGCATCTTGAGATATTTCTCCTCCAGTTCACTGAATAACTCTTTGTCACCAGTCATGTGGAAACAAGCTCCAGTGCCTAAGTACCAGACACTTTCCATCATTGAAGACACCATGCATGCAATGAAGGAAAAGTCCAATTCAAATTTGGAGGCCAAATCCGCACTCGCCGCTCCTCCTAAGGACTTCTCCTTGGACTTCTTCAACAGAAAATTTGTAGAAAAGTGACCCATCTTGTGACAATGAAAGCATTTAACTATTGTCCTATCCTTCTTCTTATCTCCATGATAAGAATATGATTTGGAATGGGAAATTTTAACTTTTCCCTTCCTCACCTTAATCTCTAGGGCATAGTTCTCTTCATCATTAGTCTTTGATGAAGAGCCATCCTTGATGTTCCTCCTGATCTCATCCTAAATCAAATCCGGCCATAGTTGGTCCCAATCTAGCAGCTTCTCTCTACCATTAACAGAGTCTTGATAACTATGCCAACTCTTTGGGAGTCCAAGAAGAGAAAGGCTCACTATATCCTCCTCGAAAACTATGATTCCAACACTTCCAAGTTCATCCCAACATTGAGTGAAATTGGTCAAGTACTTTGGAATTTCCTTGCCTTTCTCCATCTTGATTTTACGAAGTTTATCCTTTAATGCCAACTTCCTTTAATCACTTCTATTCTGATACAAGTTTGTCAATGTTTTCCACATAACATGCTTGGTTTCATTTAGATGGGGACTTGAGACAATACAATCTTTAACTCCCTTAAGGATTATCTGCCTTGCCTTCGCCACACACTTCTTCCACTCGACCAAGTTCTGTGCATCAGTAGCTGCTGGCTTAGGAATTTATTGTTCAACAAATTCCTTCAAGCCATTGTCCTCTGTCACAACCTCCATCCTGTCCCTCCAAGCTATGAAATTCAAGATTCCTTCCAAGGCATGCTCAAGCCTCAACCCATGGAACGTCATCTGTCAATCTTGAAGTATGTATTGCAAATTCAACTTTCACCTGTAACCTAGAAACTCAAAAATTTGAAATCTCCTCTAGGGAGCCGATTTTAAATCAGCGATATCTCCCTCATTCGAACTCCGATTCAATCTATTTTATTTTAAATTTGGGCATATTTTCCCAAGGAATCCAGATCTACAATTTGTTTATGAAAATTTTGCATAGAAATTTTCATATCTGCTCTGCAAACTCTCAGCCCAAAAAATAATCTTGCTCTGATACCATGTAGAAAATCCTGTAGATTCACAAGCTAATGAAATTTTCTAAAGCAAGAGACAAGAATCTACTTATACTCTTTACAACAGAATCCCATAAACATCAAGAAAACAATAATCAATAGAGGAAGAGAATCAAAGGCACATAACACAATAAATATCCGAGGAAAGCCACAAATCAAAACCCCACTATTTGTTTTGTATTAATACGGAAAATCAAGATGAAATTACATTGCTTGTTCTCTCAAGAACAATCCCATCACTCAGTAAATTTAATCTCCAACTCATAAGAAACGTCAAGGCCAAAGCTTAGCCTCTTCATAAGCTCTCCAAGTCTCTTTTGAAATGTATAATTCCTATGAAGGATAGCTTGTATTTAAAGGAAAATAAAGCCTCTAAAAACTGTGTAATCCCTTAAGGATCAGTTCCTGATTGCATGCACTATCAGTGCAACTCAGAAAATTCTAAAACAAATAGTACATTGTCCCTGCACTCTAGTCTCAACTGGGTCTTTCTCATAATCGAAATGCATGAGTTTCTAATGAGTAAATATTCAGTTAACTAGAGTAGAACTAGTGGAGCTCATTAGTGTCACCAATGACTGTTAACTCACTATTAGTTCTCTCAATCAGTTTGAGAACTAATTTAACTGAATTGACTCATGAAACTGTGTCTTCTATTTTACAACTCACAATTAAATCACACTAGACTCCTACAAAGTAGGGAGAACATATGCATGACTTCCAAAAGACTTCCAGCTCGAATCTCCTAAGTTAAGTAAGTTTAATAAACTTATCTAACTGTTTGAAGTTGTTATCAGAATAGAATTTGAATTTAATTCACAGTTTAATTCAAGGACAAATTAAACCGGAATTTCTTGTTCATTTCTCAACATTACACTTCATTCAAAAAAATAGTGAAGTTTAACCAAAAAATTTATTTCACTTTACTCCCTTAAACTATTTTTGCTTCATGATCTTTATCAAAGGTTAATTGCATCAAACATTTCAAAACCAAATTATAGTATGATATCAACTGATAAAGTTATGGTAGGATCGGAAAATGAAATGTTTTAATCATTGTTGTTGTGAGTAAGACAATCAATAACCAAGAGAGGAAAAGGGTAAAGAGAACCGTCCTTGAATGTATTATGGCGATGTTTTATATTCAACTTGAAATTGGTAGATTAGTTCATAACTACATTATTACAAAAGATATATAAAAAATTGTAAAATAAACACACGAAATCCACTAAAAAAACTATGAAATCTACTCCTAAACCTATACTACAGTGGTTAACAATGAAATAGGTGAAATCATAATGTCAATGTAGGCATTCATGTAACTCCAAACTTGCAATCACATTGTTATCACAAATTATCAACAAAAGTTGGATAAATTTAACATAAAAATTAAAATAAAAGAATGTTAGTAAACATTCTATCCATCATAAGAAAGATAATATTATTTTTATTTACAAGAAAATTTGCTTGAAACTATTTCTCCAACCACGCTTTTTTTCTATCATGATATTTATTTTGGTAAACAAGAAAATGTTGCAGGTAAAAATTGATGGATTGGACATTTGATGGAAATCATTGAAAGCATCTCCTGACACTATATCATACAAAAGCATGTTAGTATTTGTGCTATAATTAATTTTATTTACAATAGATAAAGTATTAACATTACTATTCAATGAGATTTCTTCAAGATTGATTCTTCCAACCGAATTTCAATTGGATTACCAAAATTAAGTTGGAAGTATATTAAATATTTTGAAGGGTTCTTGGATGGATCATATAGCTAGTAATAATTATATGGTATTATTTCAAGTATTGGATCTTGTGGAAGAGTATTAGAATTGATAGCATTAATTTTGAAATATAAAGATTATAAGGGCTAATTGTTGGTTGAAATTGCAATTCCTCATTATCTTGATAGATCCTCTATGTTCATACTTTAAATTTTCATCAATTTGGAAAGAAATAATAGGATCAAATAATATATAATCTTTCAACCGTTTATAAGGTGTACTATCAATAATAAAACAATTATCATATTAGGACATCATTGAATGCAATTTTTTATTTAGAAAGAAATACATTATCATTACAAGATAATGTAAACTAATTCATAGAAAATTTTTCAAATCAGTATAAATTGAAATATTAATATCAAATTGAGTATCATTACATATATGTGAGGAGTTTTCAAGAACATCGAATACCTCACTAGGATCTTGAACTGTAAGTTCATAATCATATTGGGAATGGAAGCTTTATCTAGAGAATAAACATCATTTTGAATTTGAGTGGTAATAAAATGAGAATTCATTATAACCTTTTCTGTATTGGTACATATCTCATCTTGTACTTGAACTTCCTCCTTGGAACTGATGACATGAGGACTTGATATAAGCTTAATTGTGGGGTGAATTTCCTCAATGTCATCAATGTATAGCGGTTCATTAAAAATGGTTCCTTTCTCCTCCTAAATATAAGGCATTCTAAAAATACAAACATCATCAGATGAACTAAATTCAAATGAATGTAATTTTTCAAAGTTATCCATAGTATGACCATTTATTATTTCATAATATTGAACATGACTAATGATAAATTCATAATTACTCTAATTTATAATACTTTTCTTATCTCCTAAATACAAATTTGTATATGATGGAAATTATAGAACGAAAAGTAATTACTATATAGATTAAAGCCTGCAAATATATCAACGTATAATGAAAAATAACTTTATCGAGCATACATGATTCCATGTTGCATGCATAAAAAATTTGAAGTTTCAAGTGGATGCTCCATCCATCTTCAAGGACAAACAAATCTTTAACAAATAAATCTTTGTTTGTCCCTGAAAATGGGCGGAGCATCCACTTGAAATGGCAAACGTTTCCCACAAGAAACATAGTTTCTTCCAAAAGAATTTGATCAACAACATGAATTCAAACCATGGAAACCTTCATTATCAAAATGATTAGATATTTTTATGTTGATTAAATGATGATCACTATTAAGGTAAAATTACTCACTTTTCATTTCAACATAGACAATATCAATAGAGAGCTCAATGTTATCTAAAATAATTTTAGGTGTAGCATCAAGATCTTTAGAGTCATCCTTACATTCCTGAACTAGTGTATCAAAATGTTCCAACCTATGTGATTGAACAAGATTATTAGTTGATTTGAAAGAATCATCTTTAATATATTTTTCAACATAGCACATATTTCATTAAATTTGGAATTAAAATAGTGGATATAGAATTTCAAATAACAAAAAGCACTTGATTCTAGTGATGTCCTTGTCATATATATATATATATATATATATATTATATATATAGGAATCGGTAACTAGGTCGATTTCGTACTCATGTGACACAGGGTAGATCCTGACCACTACCACTATAACCACTTGGTGCCTACACATCCCTTCCGCAGACACAGGTAGTCGGGGGATTTAAATTTCAGACCTTCTTATATATAATACTTGATTTTAATGGCCATTGGCAATTGAGATGTCCCCCGGGAGATTTTTGTCTCAATATATTACAAGGAAGAGAGAATCGGTAATGAAAACACTCCCTTAAGTTTGTAGTAAAAGGTTTATCATCAAGTCGAAATTTAAAATAAATTAATCTAAATTTGAGAAGAAAAACTTCCACATACTCACCTTCATATTTGCATAAATTTTCTAATTCCAAACATAATTCATCATAATTATAATCTTGAAAATCATGCAAAGATTCACTTATAAAATGTTCCAATGTGTGTCCATGGGGTCTTGGATAGACAATGATCAAGTGCTCTATTAAGGAAATCCTTGATGTGAAGCCACCGATTCAATTCCCTGCCCCAATCAGGGTGATATATTGGACATGATGACGATGTAGTCTTGTCAAGCTTACAAAAAAAATGTTCGAATGTGTGAGTAAAGTTGAATGGAAAGGCATTACACCAAATTTTTACTGACCTTGGAAAGTAAGAGGGAACAATTACACATGACACCCTCTTGAACCATATTATTATGTTCAGATGCATAATTTCACCTTCACTGTCAAATTTTACTTTTGATAAGAGTTTAACTATCTTTAAAGGAGTGTTACATGATACATGTCTAAAGACACATATCCAAATAGGGGTTTGGAAAGGAGTCGTTAATAATAATAAAAGGATTAAAATGAATAGATCCATAGGTTCCTCTTGTCATTTTTCCCTCCTTTTAACACCAATTGTGGATGAACAAACAAATTCCTCTTGCAATAGGGGATCATCACCTAATAAAAGGCCCAAATTAGACCTATAATTGTTTGGTATGGCAATGTCAACTGGAGTGTGGGCTCGATTGCCACTAAATGAATTTCTCCTTGAAAGGAGACTTCTAAATACGGTTTCCTAAACCTAAATGCAATCTAATCCAATAACTAATATATATAAATTTACCTTTTATTCTAAATTTACTATCCCAATTGGGATAGAGAAATAGTTTATAGTATCCTGATTAGGAGTGGGTCAATTGTAAGATATTAAGAGGAAGATAAATTAATTCAGGCAAGAAGTAGTTCATTTATTCAGCAATTTGTTAGGTGCAATGTATAACATATCTTGTAGAAGATTATATTAACATTTCAACACCTAAATGTAACTAGTGAAAAGAAGTAAGATAATTCAATTCAAAAAATGAAAATAGTTTTATTTCTACAAAAATAAAAAGAATATATCACATTCACAACAAAGTGCGAGAACAATCCACACACTATTACAAAACATGTATTTTCACTAATTATTAGCCTTCAAATCCTTCATTAAGTTTAGATAATATTATACAAAGCCCAATAGTTAATTTTTTTATTTACAAAAATACCAATATTAAAAATAGATAGAATAATAGTATGGAAGATTGATTCCTTATACTAATGATCCAACCAATGGTTATTGAAATTTCAAAAGAGAAATCTTATGACAGTGTAGGGTCTCTTTCACCTGACCCATCCCCTACCACTCTCTTGCCACTCTCTCAAGAAGAATTGTGTTTATAAAAAATATTCAACAACATAAACAAGAGATTTCTCCACCCTTTTCTAAACTGAACCTATAAATAGATAATTTGTTGATGAAGATGATTATGTTGTAAAAATTGAAGGATCTCTCTATTTTGTTACTAATTCTTTCCTTGATTTCTCCTTGATTTCATGTACCAAAAATCATTTTAATATTATTATTGATATTCATATGACATAATCACTATGATATCAATAAAAATTATATTTACAATAAAGTTCTATCATCTCAGGCTTACCAATAAATTAATTAAACCAAATAAATAATAATAAAAGCAACACAATTTATGAACTAGATAACAAAACAAAATAACTATGAAATCATTAAACTTAAATATTTTAATAATATTTACTTAATAAATTTGAGACCATTTCTTTCAATTTTTATGGGCATTTTTATTATATATCTAGTAAGAATAATTTACCCAAAGTGTTTCATATAATCTCACATTTCCAATTTCCAATGAGCCCTTTATTGATTAATTTGACATTCTAAAACTCAAAATATGGCTCTTAGAAGTTAGCAATTGTTGATTTTGGTTTTAGATTAATTCTAAAGCATTGATCTATATTTGAGCCATTTATTGATTAATTTGACATTCTAAAACTCAAAATATGGCTCTTAAAAGTTAGCAATTGTTGATTTTGGTTTTAGACGAATTCTAAAGCATTGATCTATATTTGTACTCTTTATCCCACTTGCATTGTGAAAAATCATTCCAATAACTTTATAATTGATTTTGTTCCCAATGTGGCTTATGTGTCAAATTATTGGAATTATGGAATAAAATGAATTATAAAAACTAAAAAACAAACAAAAATCCTACCAAATTCTAATCATCAAACACCAATATTAAAATGATAATAATAAAATAAATTATAAAAAATAAAGAATAAACAAAAATCACCCAATTCTAATTCATCAAATCATTATAAATTTCATGACCAACAAGATTGAATTCCTTCGGCTGAAGTACCAAATTTTGTTAACCGACCTAAATTTGTTACTCGAGTTTTGTCAATAGATGATGACTAGTAAAAATAAAACAATAAGAAAAAATAAAAATATAATAAAATAAAATTAATACAATCCACATCAACTACTATGTCAACATATCGAGTGTAATTATTTTTCACTTGGATTAAGGTGACACATCATTTACCATGTTATCATAACATGACAATCATATAAAAACTTTTTATGGTCATAACTTTGTGTCTTGAACTTAAAAAGCGAATAAAAATATTGTGAAAAAGCTAAAAATATTGTGAAAAAGCTCTTGACTATTAGAAGATGGTGGTGGCCTCAAATTTGAGAAATTATTAAATTAAATAAAGCAAAATTTTATAACCTACTTAGTGTATTAAAATTACACACGATTTTAAGGCTTATTAAATTCAAAACAAAAGGGAAATCAAAGATATGATCCTACAAACTGAAAATAAAGAATAATAGTAAATTCATAAAATTAGGCATTAAAATAGAATTTTGGTAGGAAGCTTTTTAAATTTTTGGTAAAAATTTACGGGAGTTGTTGAAGACTCAACAAGAAGAAGTGTCAAGTTTAATGCTTGGTTACAAATATATTGCAAATGTGGAAGAACAAAGAAAAGTTGAATCTAAAATTAAAAGGTCTTCCAACATAAAATAAAACATGGGGAATTCAAAATGTAATATTGTTAGCACCAACCAATTATCAAGTGTTATAGAAAAAGTAGTTGATGCAGTTATATTTGAACAACAAGTTACGTGAAAAAGAAAGATGACAAAGAAATTAGTGTGCCTAAGAACAAGGTATCAAGCAAATTTGATTTAAAGAAGGAAAAATTGGAAAGTGTTATTAAAGGAACAAATGATGAGATGTATAAGGAAATTACTCAACAAGTGACTTTTCTTTTAGAAGTGATTTAACAAAAGAAGTTTAGTAACCCAATCATACTAGTGTCATCTATTGTAGTTGCAAACCTTACTATTGTTGAAATTGATTATATTCTATTGATGGGAGGTCAAACTTGAAAGCAAATTATTACTCATAAATTAAACCAACAATATGAGAAATCAATTCACATTAGTTTAGAAGAATTTTCTAGTCCTAGGTCCTTAGCATTGATGGATGATGACACGAATGAATTCAAGTTTCTAGTGGTGCAACCATAATCTAAAATAGGTTCATACTTGTCATAATTTAAAACAAGTTCTATGTGGGTTGAGTTAAGTCAAGTGAATGTCAATGATATGGTGGAGTGAAACTAATCTGTAAACTATTGTGGATATTCCACTGGATAGTTTGTCACACCCAATCTGATAAAATTATATTTAAAATCTAAAAATCCACAGTATTACAGTTTTATTATATTTCTATATCTGTGGATTTACTATTAATAGTAAACACATGCAAATTAAAATTATATAGAAAATAAAGAACAACAAAATAAAAGGTCACTCACACACATTTGACACAAGATATGACCTGGAAAACCCTTTCGGGAGAAAAACCCTGTTGGAAGGTGATGCTACTTTGCTCTCTTTCTCTAAATGGAAATACGGCTACAAGTACAAAGAAGTGTGGCATGTGGCCGATGGGCTACTATACTTCACAAATCCTGTTTTTCTTGTATCTCCTATCCCTCTTGACTTTATTTTTGCTCAACAATGGAAAAAATGCACTTGAAAGAATGGAACCTCTTTTCCTCCTAGTGGTTCGATTATAACACATTTTGACAGCCTACTAGTAGTTAGGTTCGACTACCTCAACTCCTAACTAGGGTTACAATACAGACTCTTCTAGAGTCTTCTACATCATAATCACATGGCTAGCCCCTTTTCCATGAATAATGGGGGATGACGGGGCATACTCTCGAATTATGGTGGTGAAAACAGAAAGGTCAACTTCTAAGTGGCATAACTTTTGCATACGCATTTTGATTGACATGATTCTTGTGTTATTGGAAAGATCTCCATGTTTATAGTATGAATTAAAGGTGAAGCAATGGAGTGACAAAATTTTATCCCCAAAAAGTGTCGTTTGATGCTTCCGAATGCTCCCAGAAAATTTCAGACTCCAATTTGCCAAACTGGGTCCCTCCAATAAAAATGTTCTAGAGAGCTAAGTCCTCCACTTTTTCCACTATGAAAGAATCAAGATGGATGAAAAACAATATAATGTTCCAATCCAAATCAAACACTAGAAAACAAGAGAAATGGTTAGAAAATGTATCCAATCTACTACAAATGTGAGGAAACTACAAACTATGGTAAGTAGATTGGATGCCCAATTGAAGAATGAGAGAACACTAAATAAGGTAAAATCTACCAATGTCAAGGAGATAGAGAATCAAATTATATCTATGTGCAGTGCTCCTAAGGATAGCGTGAATGTTAACCAAGTTTACAAAATAAAAATATATGGAGATTGGTGACCTCAAAGCCAAGTTAAATATTCCACAATATGAACTTACTAATTTACTAAAGGCTTATGAGGGAAAAAGTGCTCTACCTTTAGAGAATAAAAGGATGACTAATTTAAGTTCTCATAGGACAATGCAAAAAGAATAATTAAAATAAGATAAGATGAAGTTCATTAAAGAACACACAAAAGGAGGGTAAGTGACAAAAGGAATTGGCTGAAAATGAATCCAAACTTAAATCTCAAGTTGATAAATGGATTTCAAGAATAGATAGTAATGGAAAAACAAAGGATAAATTGCAAAAAATAGTTTCTTATTTCAAAATATAGGTCTCACAATTAACCAATAAGGTTTATAAAATGGAGATTGACAGCAAAGAACAAGTTGCTCATCTTAAACCAGAATGCAAGGAAAAAAATGTTAATGTTGAAAGCTTAAGGAAATATTTAAGAAAGAAATAGATTTAAAGCGTAAGAAATCAAAGTAGAAGATGTAGAATAGAAACATTGTAAAGATGAAACATTATAGGGCCCATAGGTGGTTAATTCAGGAATGTGAAAATGTTATTATTGCTAATGCAGAAATAGAAATAAAGAAAATATTGCCAAATGTCATGGATAAAATTACAAATGCATATAAGATTGTTCAATTATTAAAATCTACACCAACGCTCTTATAAATCATAATAGATCTGAAGCTACCGTAAATTCCTTAAGGGTCAAAGAAAAGAAGGAACCAATTGACTTGATGCCAATAAAAAAAGCACAAACAAAGAATGATGTTTGAATTCAAAAGTTGGCTTATATTCAAAAATTTGGATTGCCTTATCCTTGGGTAAGAAATATTCAGTTACTTCATACGAATTCACTAATAATGTTATGAAAGCATGCAACAATGACAATAGTTCAATTACAACAATGGATGAAGATTATATTTCAAGTAATTTAATATTGATTCTCTCAAGCGAGATTTCACTATTTTAGTCTTAATTACAAACTTCTCTTATGATCTTGCACCATTTCCTTATCATTAAAGAAAAAGTTGGAAATATCATTTATTAAAATGTGCTATAGTGGTTTGTTACAGGTTTAAAGTGGGTTCATCTTCAATGTTTTAAAAAAAATCTTACAAAGTACTGTAATTACACTGATAAAAAGTCAAAATGAAAGTATTTCAGTACAAAGTAAAATAAGAAAGAAAGACACATCAAAATTTAGCACCACATCATCAAAGAGTAAATCATATAGAAAAGAGAAAGAGCCTAAAGGGAAAGCAATTTTAATAAGAGAAGAAAAGTAGAATACACATAAATCAACTAAAGCCAATAGTCCATTCAAAGAACAAAATAACAATTAATCCTATAGTCAATTCAAGGAACAAAATAACAATTAAAAAATGAAGGTAACATGCATATCTTGGCCCATACAAGAAAACTATTGTGGAGCAATTAGAACTAAACATTAAAAAATGAAGGTAACATGCATATCTTGGCCATATAGGAAAACTATTGTGGAGCAATTAGAACTAAACATTAAAAAATGAAGGTAACATGCATATCTTGGCCCATACAGGAAAACTATTGTGGAGCAATTAGAACTAAACATGAGTTGAATGCTATAAATTTGGTATATTTGTAGCAAAGAGTGTCTCTATTTTTCATAGAGAAAGCATACATTACATTACTTTCATGAGACTTACTTTATGAGTATGTATTATTTTCAAACATACTTGGTATAGTTGTGACATTTGTTTATTCTTTTATATTCATCACTATTTTTTTAGTAATTTGTGATTTGTGTTATCTTAAATTAATTTTTATGTGTATATTTTTCCACTATGTTAACGTGAATATAGTGTATATAGTGTAGGGTGATTAAAGTATATAGGAATGATATTTATGTTGTTTATTTATTTCATTAGGATTTATTATTATTTCTTTAACCTACAATGTTGATAATTGTAATGAATATGTATGGATTTTAATCTGATTATTGACCTAAAATTAAGTATTTGTGTTCTTTTGGTTAGTTAGTTTAATAGTTATTTCTATACTCATTTTATTATTACTTATTTTATTATTAGATTGTATTATGTTTACTCTTAATGGTATTTAATTGTAAAAAAATTATTTTTAGTGAAATCTAGATGAATTAGTTTTTTTATCACAAAAATATTGAGATTAATTCATATTGTTTTCTTTATTCATTTTATATGTCTATTGGATTGGATTATGTTAGTATTTGATAGTCATAATAATGATGTATCATATACATTTAATTTAATTTTGGATTTGTTTTATGAAAATGTATTTCCAATTTATTTAATCAATTTTAAGGGTTGCCCCCTCTAGCTACTAAATTCTTTTAGTTAGCCTTCAATGGGAAATTTTCCTAAAATTTTCATAGGGTTCCTTGGCATTTTTCCCTCACCAAGAAAAACATGAGGAACAACACTTATACTTCATATCCTTCAAAATGAATAGATTAGTAGAGGATTCTAGTTCTTGAGCTAGATTCTTTTGAAACTATAACATTGCTTAGCCACTAATTAGTTCTTTTCTTCTCATACTTTTTGCAGCGGAAGAGATCAGTGTAGCATCAATAGTGGATCCAACTTCCAAATTGACTACTACAAGATTTGATTCAACAACTTCTTCCTTAAAAATGGTTGAGATCTAGTCTTTTCCTCTAAGTTTCCTTCTCTTATTGATTTCCTTAGGAGTGTGTTAGTAGTTTGAGTGGTTTTTACTACACTACAAAATCATCCTTTGGGATCTCTAATTTGATTCATGCATCCTATGTGATCTACCACTAATGCAAGAAATGATGATGGAATTTAGCAAGGGGATTTTTGACAATTCCCCTTAGTTGATCCCCTTACCATGTGTCTTCTTAAGTTAGTACACATGGCATTTTAAAAAACTTAGGCATATCGCTATGTAAAGGTACTAAAAAACATATGTCAATTAGCAACCCTACTATTAACATAAATAGGGTCTAGATTACTCATCCATCCATATTTTCAAAGCAAGGGTCTAAATGCTAGTAAGAAATCGTGCACTGTGGGTGCAAGCTTTAGATTCTTAGTTTCTCTAATTTCCAACAATGCCTTTTATTTAAAATGGAAGAAATCTTAATCTCCTTAAGCAAAGGCTATCAGTGAAATTACAATCCTATCTTTAATTCATATTTGAAAACAATTCTATGGAAAACACAAGTTCATTAAATCAAACCCTAATTATACAAAAATATTTTTATAAAAAACATACAGATCTACATAGCAAAAATGAATTATTCAAGCAAATCATAACTAAAAGTGAAGTTACAAGAATTAACGGTCTATGAAACTGGTTTATCCAAAACTCTTCTAGATAAAAGTAGAATAATTAATTAGATATAAAATTGAATTTGTGTCAAAGAAAATGAATTGCTAAATTATTACATACAAATGCAAATAATGAAAACAAACTAACTCTTCCAAAGTGGGCCTTTCCTTTATGGAATGGAATGTTGGATTATAAATACAATAACAATTGTTTAATTCATTGCAATTGATTGCATGAGCACCCAGTTACTCATTAAACTAGATTAAGAATGCAAAATGGAGACAAATTTTCATAGTAAATCTTATTACCATCAATATTCAATCCCCTAATTCAAATGTGATTCTTGTATTTTATACATGTTTGACATACCAAACTTTAAAAAAAAAAGTATTTAATTCAAACGTGTTTTAGAATCATAGATTCTCATTTCACTTTGAAACGGGGTCTAGAATCTAATTTAGGTAAAAAATAAGATGACGGAATAGAGTTATAAAATTAGGTATATCCACCAAATTTTTAATATGTATTGGTAAATATATTATTACAATTGTATAACCATTTCAATTTAGGACAAAAACATTTACAAACTAGAATTTTAAAATTGTAAGAGACATTCAATTTATCTCCCATCATGTTAATATGCAATAATTAGAAGTGACATCACTTGAAACACCCTTTATTATTGTATTTTAATCCATCCACAAGTAGTTGATGAATTTGATATGCAAATGCTCAAATTTTTTCTCACAAACTAGAATTACAATCACAAGTCAATAAATATATAAGTAGGAACACAATTTGCAAATGGTAGAATATAAAATAGTATTAATATCAAAGAGGAATTCATAATTGTTGAGAAACTCATGAAAGTTGATATCATTCTCTCATCCTCAAAACTATCAAACTACCTTCCTCATTATTGTCATTTATTGCTCACTCACTGCTTTGCAAATGATCAATGGTCCAGGATGCATGAGAACAGTGAAGTTGAAGCCATTTCCTAAGCCATGGAAGCTATCAGAGCTAGGTGGGACCCTCTCCATTGTGTAATGCTCGGAATAAGCTTTCTGATGGTATAGAGAAGTCCAAAAAGGGGTTCTTGGATCAAAAGTTATACCCTATTGAAGAATTCCTTTGAAAAACTAAAAAAAAACGAAAATGGCTAAGTATGGAGAAAAATTGCAATCGGGACCCGGGAGGCTCATCACATATCGATTATCGACATTCGAACGGGTATGGAGAAATGATAGAGCGTGAAATAATGATCCTTCGATCACTGATATCGCATATCGGTGGACGAAGGGTCAGGGCCGAGCATTTATCAGCTATCGGCAGGGTCCCAGGGCACACAACTAAGGTTATCGACATATCACAGTCCTGAACACCGATATCACATATCACACCCCGCAGATCCAACAGTCCCTCAGTTATAGCATACTCCAAACCATATGGGGACCAATTTGCGATATATCATTGCACCGCCGGGGAAGGGCCGGAAAGTGTTAACAAAGAAAATCATGGAAAAATAGGGGTCGGGCCTCCACTTCTCTCTCTCCTCCACATGCCGCAATCTCACATCCCAATGCCCCCACATCACGGCAGTCTTGCAGTTCGACATATTAGTGGGTTTTAAAAACTTTAAAGACTTACAAACCACCGATTTGCAATTTTTATGTAACATCGATCGGGGACGGGGGGGAGAAAATAGTGTACAAAGAAAAAGGCTGACAAAATGAGGGTCAAGCCTCCCCCTTCTCTCTCCTCAATGTAGCGATACAAAAGTATCAACGTTCGACGATCGACAGATTGGTGGTGTTATGAACTCCAAAGACCATGTGGGTGCCGATTTGCAACAAAGTGTTGTATCGTTGGCGAAGGCTGAAATTCATTAACAAGAGAATGACTTGCAAAATAGGGTGGGGCAGGCCTTTTTCTCTCTCCTCCCGGGGGCCACGTGGTGGCATGTGATTGGTCTTTAGAGCTCACAAGGCAGCTGACGTCAGCAGTGATGTGGCAGTATGGTTGATGACATGGTAGAGGACATGTGTCACCCAGTTTCAACGTTTTCGGGGGTGACATGGGACCATTTCTGGGTGCTACATGTCATGATTGTGAGTGGTGACATGTGGCAGTAACAACATCACCCCGAATATCGTCTATCGTAGCAGTTAAGGGGTAAAGGCTTAAGACAACAGTGTAGTGCAATTGTGATATGTAGGACTCCTCCCCCGGATGCAATAAGTTATGAGCTGTGATTTATAAAGAGTTCGTGTCCAAGAAATTGTCTGATGAGGGACTTCTGCAATATAAAGAAAAAGGCTCCCCGACCCCCCCTCCCCCCTTCCTCGTAGTTATTGAGAGCTTTAGAGCCAAACACATGGGCCTTTGGTTCCAACCCTGGTCATATAAGGAATTTCAATAAAGGGGCTATAATAAAGAGAGGCTAAGGGGGAAATCCAAAGGTTCCCTTTCACCCATTACAGAGGTGTAAGTCTGTGCCCTTTCACCTATATGAAGAGGTGAATGCTCGTGCCCCTTGAGAATTCTATCATTAAACTGAGAATGCACCCTAGGCCAGATCAGGGCACTCACTATACTCAGAAGGTTTTTATGGCAAAAATTGACGAGGTCGGCACCAAAGCAACTGCAGAGGAATATATAGGAGATCAAGCCTTTGAGACCAAGTGGAGCAAAGCACCAAGGGATTCAGTAGCAAATTTAATTCCGAAGTGACAGAGTCAGTTCCGAAGGCGGCTGTAGCAGTGAATCAGGAGAGGGAGCATTCAAAACCAAGTATGAGAAACCCCAAAAATGACTCTTAAGGTCGGCGATGAAGGTCTTAAAGATGGAATGCCAAGAGTTAGTTGGGCAGCACAGGAGAATATGCCGTGAATTAAATGCAACCATGAAACATAAGTGATTACAGGGATGGGGCGCTGGAATTTTGCATTAGTGTCTCAATCGTTCCACAATTCTGTGATGTGCTTTCCTCTGGGAGTCCATTAATATTGTTTTTATTGTCTTTGGATACTAAAATTGCCCTGATCGAGAGAGAAAGCTAAGTTAACAGCCGAAAAATCAGCCCAATATTTTATGTATTGAACCGTGATTAAATGCACCCCCTCTTCTTATAAATAGGGGGCCGCAACACTGAAAAAGAGTTCTGAAATCTGAAATAAAGTTAGATATTTTTGTGAAAACTGTATTACTTAGTCACATAGATCTTGTATAATATTACAGGAGTAGTGGTGATTCCTCCTTTGATGTATTATAGTCTATTACTCCATTGCATTCAACTTGTATGTTTTCCTATTTAGATTCATGTGATAATAGATACTCTTATATTTCAGACTTGTTTAGAGATTCATCTGCTTTAAAGTGTTAATGCATATGCCTGTGTGAGGGGTTGAAATTATATTTCCAAAACTGTATTGCGTGAAGCATACCATTCATTTCTACTCTATCCATTACATCTTCTTGTCACTCAGATAGTTATAGTAAATCTTATGGTTTCAGACTCTATATTTTATATATAGAATTCTTGGTACTCTGAGCTCTATATCTTAAGTTGTCCCTTTTCATTGTATCTTCTCATTCATCTTATAAATTTGGTTAAGTTGTAATTCTTTGAAGTGCTTGGCCTTCACTATTTCTGTTATATTTCTTGGAACTATATGTGTGTAGAAATGATGAAACATATGGCTTGTATCTTTGGATGAAAGAACCAACTCTCTGATATATATGTATAAAACACGGGTGGTGTCTCTTCCTGCTTGAGAATCATTTGAGGCACACCAATTTAGATGTACCAAAGCATTGATCTTATAAGAAATCCAAGGTTGTCTCTAGGAGCGACAATATATTCTGGCATCGTTATCGGGGAACATATTGAAGGATTTTTCCCCTCGGATAAAAAAAATTGAGCACCCATCGTGTAGGTGATCGAAGTCTGTTCTGATTGAATTCACATCACCTTGGTGAATCCACACCCCCTCATTATCATTCATCACCCTAACTTTTAGAAGGCCTCATACTTGCTTAGACACCTCACTGCAGAAATCCCCATTTGTTTCTAACCCTGAAAAATTAATTACGGAAAAGTATGGAGAGAGAAAACTCCCCCTGCCTATGCTACCATTTCACAAGCCTTTGTCACTTCCTCCTCTAGTTCTTAACCTGCCTTTTTGCACATAATTCAGGACTTTCTCCTAATACCCTAACATACCCTCCTTCCCCTTCAACCCCTACAATCTTGACCTCAGTTCCTAAAGAAAATTTTGATTCTCCTCCACCAATCTAGATGGCTCTTCCAGGCTTTTTACTAAACAAGTATGTGTCTCTTGACTTACCTCAGCCCTTAAGTTCTATGCCCTAGGACTGCTTGAAGCTTTTGCCTAGATTTAATGTGGAAGTTGATAATTTTTCTCAGAGACACATTCAAGCCTTTTGTGCTTTTGCTAAGAACCTGAATGTAGAACAACTAGATGTGGTCCTGAGAATTTTTGTATATTCCCTTGATGGAGAAGCTAGAAAATGGTTTAAAAGCCTCCCTGATGCCTCCATCACCACCTGGGAGGAACTAGAAACCTCCTTCACAAAAGAATGGGGTGAGAAGAGAGATCATGAGTGCCTCCTCATAGAGTTCAATGCCATCTGGAAGAAACCAACGGAGAATATCTCAGATTTTAATAAGAGATTCAATAAGCAGTATAACAACTTGCCTATTGAGATAAAACCTCCTCCAACTATTGCTCGAGTAGTTTACTTGGGAGCCTTTGAATCTAAATTTCATTTCACCTTAAGGGAGAGGAAATATCCTACCTTAGATAAACTCCAGGTCGATGCTCTGGAAGTAGAAGAAAATTTTTCCTCCATAAGGAAGTCAAGTGGAAAGCAGGAAACCATAGGGAATAGAAGAGGTAAAGAAGAAGCTTCCTCCTCTCGTCAACCTATAGAATCACTAGACCAGAAGTTGGAGGAGCCTGATAAACTCATCAGGAGTTTGTAACATAAGGTTGGAAAGCTTGAAATTCAGAACAAGAGTCGCTCCAAATAGAACGCTCAAGGCAAGAATTAGGGATGTAACCCACAATATAGAAGGCCTCCATTATAGATAATGCCAAGGGAAAGAAAGGAACAGTTGGATGAGATCCTTCATCCTCTATATTTAGAAGATGGTTCCGATGAGAAATGGTTAGATACATAGGAGATACAGGGAGACTTATATTCTGCTTTCTCTAAAGAAGAATAGGAGAATATGGTTCATCAGGAGGTCAATTATGATGGAGAAGCAACAGATAAGAAATATATGGATTATTATTGTAAACAATTTGTGGAGTTCATGTTGGCATAACAACAATGTAAATATAACCTAAGATCTTCAAAGAAGAGGTCAAGAGAACCAAACCAACAAGAGGAAACTACTCCCCAAGGTACTCCTCCAGTATCAGACAAAGGGAAAGGCAAGCTCAATTTTGACCCTACCAAGATAAAATCCCCCTTGAATAAGGAAAGACATCTCTCAGAGGAGCGCACAGCAAATGAAGCACCTATTTTGCAGAAAAATGTTGGTGGTGTTGAAGGGGAAGTTGAGCCAAGAGGTGTAGAGAAGACCCAATCTATATTCAACCTTCAAAGGGAGCTTGAAAAGGTAAACATTTATATTCCACTGACTGAGATTCCGAAGCTGCCTACATATAAAGCTCAGGTATCTCAATTCATGCTCCCATCAATTTCATACCCACCCAGGATTCATTAAATCTTCAAGAAGAGAGGCCAATGGTGGTCTTTGGGCCGCATGTGAAAGAACTTGATCCTTCTACTACACCTTTCTATGTAACTATGGGAATTCATGATTTTCTTTTAAATAATTACGCATTCGACTCCGGAGCCTCCCACAACCTCATGCCATTGGAAGTAATGGAACAACTTGGCTTGCAGATCACCAGGTCCTACAAGGACCTTTACTCTTTCGACTCCAATAAGGTCAAATTTTTGGGTATGATAAATTACCTGGTGGTGAACCTGCCTTAGGTCCCTGAGAAGAGCATGGTAATGGACATAATAGTGGCAAATATACCTCCTCATTTTGACATGCTGCTATATAGGTCTTGGGGTTCCAAGGTAGGGGACTCTATCAAGTTGGATCTAACTTATGCCACCATTCCCACCTTTTGAGGAGAACAAAGGAGACTATATAGAGAATCCAGGTTTGTAAAAACTATGACCTTAGCTAAAGGCTAAAAAAACTCCCTAGTGTACGAAAAAGAAAGTGACCTCTCCTACCTATTTGTAGAAAAGGATGAGGCTATCACAGAAGAAAACTTAGTCCACCTAACATGGCAATTATAATATCAACATGCAAGTGAAATCAAAGTATGGAAACTATATTTTGATGGAGCTAATTCAAAAGAGGGAAATGGGGCAGGCATATTGTTTGCATCTCCAAAAGGCCGCCTGATACCCCTCTCATTCAAACTGGATTTTGAAGCAACTAACAATGTGGAGGAATATCAAGTGTTGCTCCTTGGGTTATAGACTGCCAAAAATCTGAATATTGAATGTCTAACAGTTTATGGAGACCTGAGCTAGTCGTAAGGAAAATCATGAATCAATGCTAGGCCAAACACCCAAGACTAAGGACGTACCGAAATGAAGTATGGGACTTTATTGATAATTTCTTCATGGATTTTAACATCCAGTTTCTGCCTAGGGATGAAAATAGGATGGTAGACACTATTGCTATAGCTCCAAGTACTTTCAAGCCCCCACAAAATCCTCTCCTCAAATATGAGGTGGAAGTCAGGTGCAGACCCTCTGTACCTGATAACATCAAGCACTGGAAGGTGTTCGAAGATGACGAACAAGTGAAACGATTCATAGAGGTCATTGGGGAGTTTTCTAACTCCACCATCGATCAAGAAGAAGAAGAAGAATAAAAGGAAAAAGAAGTATACCAAGAATACACTTCATGGAAAGATGCAGTGGCTGGCCACAAAATTTGGCAACTGAAAGGGAACATTATCCCTTGCGAACTAGTCCCACTAGAAAGACTGTTTAATATAGACAACATAATCACCAAATAAATAGCTCCTAAGATGGATCATCAAGTACAAGATTGCAACATTGGATCAGAGGAGGAACCTCAGATGATCAAACTATCAAAATGAATCCCCTTGCACTATAAACGTAGGTATTTAGATCTTTTCAAAGCCTAAAAATATGTTTTTTCTTGGTCTTATGATGATTTGAAAACATTTGATACTAGCATCATACAACATAAGATTCCTTTGAAAAGTGGAGTGAAACCCTGCAAGTAGAAACTCAGAAAAATAAATCCACTCTTACTCCCCTCCATTGAAAGGGAGATAAGGAAGCTGTTATAGGAAAATATTATAGTAACTTTAAGATACTCTAAGTGGGTAGTGAATCGGGTCCCAACTCGTAAGAAGAATGGAGAGATAAGGCTATTTGTAGACTTTCGGAACCTAAACAGGGCATCTTTGAAAGGCAACTACTTGTCGCCCAAGATGGATAATATATTGCAGAAGGTGGTTGGTTCAGCCAAAATGTCCATGATGGACGGGTTCTCTGGATATCATCAAGTAGTTGTTCATCCCAAGGATGAGGAAAAGACCACTTTCACCACCCTGTGGGGAATTTTGATGTATGCTCGCATGCCTTTTGGGCTGATAAATGCAGGGACCATATTTCAGAGAGCCATGGACATAGCTTTCATAGGGGAGCAAGAAAAATTTGTGGTAATCTTCTTGGATGACATCATAATCTTTTCCAAGACTGAGGAGGAACACATCCTCCACTTAGAACCCACCTTTGAGAAGTGTAGGAGATATGGTTTCTCCTTGAATCCTAAGAAATCTAAATTCGCCCAAAGTGAAGGGAAGTTGCTAGGACATGTAGTATCGTAGGAGGGTGTGAAGATTGATCCTAAACAGGTTGAAGCCATCAAATACACTCCTCTACCTAGGAATAAGAAGGAAGTCCAAAACTTCTTGGGAAGAATAAATTCCTTGAGGTGATTTATACCCAACTATGTAGAGATTGTCAAAGGTATTATAGATATGCTCAAGAAGGGAAATGAATTCAAGTGGAGCCCCATCCCCCATGATTATTTTAGAAGAATAAAATAATATTTGGATGAAGCCCCAGTGTTATCCAATCCCGGCTATTCAGTGTCTTTCTACATCTTTTCTTTCGCCTCTCCACATACCATTGTCACTGTGCTGCTATAGAAAAATAAAGTGGGTTATGAGCAGTTGATCACCTTCTTCATCCAAGTATTAAGGGACGTTGAACTAAGATATAATATATTGGAGAAACAAGCTCACTCACTAGTCAAGGATCTGAAGATGTTTTGTGCTTATGTGCTAGAGTAAAAAATCAGTGTTTGTCCCAATAATAGCAGTCAAGGACATCCTAGTGCAAGGAGATTGCGAGGGAAAGAGGGGCAGGTGGATAATGAAAATACATGAATAAGAGTTGGAAATAAAGCCTACCAAGCTCATTAAAGGCTAGGGGTTGGCCAAGGTTTTATTTGAATCCAACTACCAAGCACTAGGGATAAACTTGACCACAGTGGAAGACATACCAGAGACTCGCCAGAGTATTAAAACATCTGAGCAAAAATATATGCCAAGTACGAGGGATCACGTGGTACAAGAATATTGTTCATTACCTCTTATTCTTGAGGTGCCAGTTGGGGTTGGATTCCTACAAATATCAAAGCCTAAGGTTGCAAGCCCAGAAATATATCATATCCAATGGTATAATCGACTAGAAGGACCTTGTGGGCGTATTATTGCCATGTTTGTTGGAAGGAGAGACCCACAAGGTGAGTGGGGAGTTTCATGAAGGAGTCTGTGGAGGGCATTATAGCTGGAAGACCAAGACATCAAAAATCCTCAAGGCTGGATTTTACTGGCCTACGATGTTCCAGGATGTCTATAACAAAGTCAGGAGGTGCCAGAAATGCCAGGTGTTTGCTGAAAGATAGAAGTTTTCTCCTCTCCCCCTGATTCCTGTGCATGTGGAGGAGCCTTTTAGATAGTGGGAACTGGAATTCATAGGGGAGATCAACCCACCATCCAGTGGCCAACACAAATGGATATTGATAGTAATTGACTATTTCACCAAGTGGGTAGAATCCATCCCAACTAGAAATGCTACAAACTTAGTGGTGATAAAGTCCATGGAGGAGAACATACTATTCCGCTTTGGTTTCCCTTTTAAATCATCACTAATAATGCCCAGGTATTCAAATCTGCCAAGTTCACTAGCTTATTCCATAAATACAATATTGTTATTGGGCACTCCACTACATACTATCCTCAAGGCAATGGTTTGGATGAGTCCTTGAACAAAGTTGTGGTGAAGGTGCTAAAGAAGACTATCATTGAAAACCAAAGGAACTAGGATTCCCAATTGAAGTTTTCTCTATGGGCTAACTGAGTAATGCCTAAACGATCCATTGGGAAATCACCTTTTGAGTTAGTGTATGGTAAAGTTGTCTTCCCAATTCAACTAGCAATGCCAATAGCGAGGTTGTTACAAGAAGATGAAGAGGAGTCAGGTTCCTTGACATGGAGGATTAATCAGTTGGTTGAGCTTCAAGAAAACAGAGAATAGGTAGAGGCCAAAATGTCTAATTATCAACAAAAAATGAAATCTTTGTTTGACAAGAAGGCCAAGGACAAACCTCTCCATCTAGGAGATTTAGTTCTCAGGTGGGATGTTCGACAGGATGACAAAGGAAAACATGGAAAATTTGATCCACTCTCGTTTGGCCCTTTCAGGATTACAAAAGAGAGAGGGAAAAACACAATTCTACTTGAAAACTTGGATGGTGAATTGTTGGAACTACTAGTGAATGGCCAATTCCTCAAGTTCTATTTTCAAAATTAAGAATTAGTTGTCTTACACTCATTGTAAATATCCAATGTGTTTACTGCAATTGTCATTTGAATTTTCTTTTATTGTAAACAATTCTGCTTTTGTGAAAGTTATATTTTGATTGAGAAGTGACTTCATGCCAAAAGGAGTAGTTCGCAGTGTGCAGGTTCTCAGCACCTTGCTGGCAAGGCACTGTCCCTAGATGGAGCCAATGTTGTCATTTACTGCTTACTCACTGCTTTGCAAATGATCAGTGGTTCAGGATGCATGAGAACAATGGAGTTGAAGCTATTTCCTAAGCCAAAGAATCTATCAGAGCTAGGTGAGACCATCCCTATTGCGTAGTACTCAGAATAAACTTTCCAGTGGTATATAGAAGTCCAAAAAGGGGTTCCTGGATCAAAAGGTAGACCCTATTGAAGAATTCCTTTGACAAACTCAGAAAACAAGGAAAATGGCTAAGTATGAAGAAAAATCGCAATTAGGATCTGGGAGGATCATCACATATCACATATTGGCATTCAGATGGGTATGGAGCACTGACGAAGCATGAAAAAATGATCTGTCGATCATCGATATCGCATATCTACGGTCGATAGATCAGGGACCAACATTTATCGGCAGGGTCCTAGGACACACAACTAAGGTTATCGGCATATCACAATCCCGAATGCTGATATCGCATATTTCATCCTACAGATCTAGCAATCCCTCAGTTATAACATACTCCAAACCATGCGGGGCCAATTTGTGATATATTGATGCACCGCCGAGGAAGGGCCAGAAAGTGCTAACAAAGAAAATCATGGAAAAACAAGGGTCGAGCCTCCCCTTTTCTCTCTCCTTCACATGGAGCAATCTCGCATCCTGGTGCCCCCGCATCATAGCAGTCTCACAGTTTGGCATATCGATGGGTTCTAAAAATTTTAAAGACCTGCAAACCACCGATTTGTGATTTTTTTGTAACCTCGATGGGGGACCGAGAAAATAGTGTACAAAGGAAAAGGCCGACAAAATGAGGGTCGGGCCTCCCCCTTCTCTCTCCTCCACGTGGTAGTATGGAAGTATCAGTGTTCGACGATACACAAATTGGTGGTGTTTTAAACTCCAAAGACCATGTGGACGTTGATTTGCGATAAAGTGTTGTATCGTCGGGGAAGGCTGTAATTCATTAACAAAGGAATGACTTGCAAAACAGGGTGGGGCAGGCCTTTTTCTCTCTCCTCCAAGGGGCCACGTGGTGGCATGCGATTGGTCTTCAGAGCTGACAAGGCAGATGACGTTAGCAGTGATGTGGAAGTATGGTTGATGATGTAGAAGAGGACACACGTCACCTAGTTTTAGTGTTTTCGAGGATGACATGGGACCATTTCCAGGAACCACATGTCACCACTCATTGAGTGACACGTGGCAGTAATGATATCACCCCGCAAATCAGCAATCGTAGTAGTTAAGGGGTAAAGGCTTAAGACAACGGTGCAGTGCAATTGTGATATGCGGGACTCCTCCCCCAGATGCGATAAGTTATGAGCTGTGATTTATAAAGAGTTTGGGTCCAGGAAATAGTCCAATGAGGGACTTCTGAAATATAAAGAAAAAGGCCACCCCCTCGCAGTTATTGAGAGTTTTAGTGCCAAACACATGGGCCTTTGGTTCCATCCCCAGTTGTATAAGGAGTTTCAATAAAGGGGTTATAATAAAGAGAGGCTAAGGGGGAAATCCAAAGGTGCCCTTTCGCCTGTTACAGAGGTATAAGTTTGTGTCATTTTTCTTGTATGAAGAGGTGAATGCTCGTGCCCCTTGATACTTCTATCATTAAACCGATAATGCACCCCTATGCCAGATCAGGCCGCCAACTGTGCTCAAAATGTTTTTATGGCAGAAATCGATGAGTTTGGCACTGAAAGCAACTGTAGAGGAAGATATAGGAGATCAAGACTTTAAGACAAGGCATAGTAGAGCACAAAGGGATTTAGTAAAAATTTAAGGCCGAAGTGACATAGTCAGTCCTAGAGGCGGCTGTAGCAGTGAATTAGGAGAGGGAGCATTCAAAACCAAGTATTGGCAACCCCAAAAATGGCTCTTCGTAACCCATTATCAAGGTTGGAACCGAAGGTCTTAAAGACATAATGATAAGAGTTAGATGGGTAGTGTAGGAGCATATGTTGTGAACTAAATGTAGCCATGAAACATAAGTGATTACAGGGATGGGGCACTATGATTTTGCATTAATTTCTCACCTGTTATGCAATTTTGTGATGTGCTTTCCTATGGGAGGCCATTACTACTTTTTTTAATGTTTTTGGATACGGAAATTCCCTTGGCCGAGAAAGAAAGCTGAATTGACAGCTGAAAACCCGGATAAGGATTTTATGTATTAAAACATGATTAAATGCACCCCCTCTTCTTATAAATAGGGGGTTGCAGCACTGATAAAAGGTTTTGAAATCTAAATGAAAGTCATATACTTTTGTGAAAACTGTATCACTTAGTCACATAGATCTTCTAGAATATTACAGGAGTAGTGGTGATTCCTCCTTTGATGTATTACAGTCTATTACTCTATTTCATTCATCTTTTATGTTTTCCTCTTTGAATTCATGCGATAATAGATACTCTGATAATTGAGAATTGTCTACATATTCATCTGTGTTAAAGTGTTAATGCATATTCTTGTGTTAGGGGTTGAAATTATATTTCCAAAAATGTATTGCGTGAAGCATACCATTCATTTCTACTATGTCCATTACATCTTCTTGTCACTCATATAGTTATAGTAAATCTTATGACTTCAGACTCTATATTTTATATATAGAATTCTTGGTACTCTGAGCTCTATATCTTGAGTTGTCCCTTTCCTTTGTCTCTTCTCATTCATCTTATAAAGTTGGTTAAACTTCTTTGAAGTGCTTGGCCTTCACTATTTCTGGGAAGTATGTGTGTGTAGAAATGTTGAAACATATAGCTTGTATCTTTGGATGAAAGAACCAACTCTCTAATATATATGTATAGAACATGAGTGATGTTTCCTCCTGCTTGAGAATCATTTGAGGCACACCGATTTAGATGTACCCAGGCACTAGTCTTGTAAGAAATCCAAGGGTGTCTCTGGGAGCGATAACTCTCATAAAGTACATAACTTTCTATCTATTTATATAACTATGATATAGTAGCTTCATGAGAACGACACATATCTATATTCAAAATATATGGACTTCAAGGCTAAATGTCGAACCAGCTAGAAGAGGTAAAAGAGAGAAAAATATGGGACACTTTTGATGTTACATACAAGTACAAATTGTAGTTTAGAACAATACATTATGTCTAGAATAGATAAGCACTCAAGCATTCAAGTGTGATGGCACCTCCAAGATAATAATGTCCATCTCATGAGAGAGCCAAATACCATTTAGAGCCAGTGGTCAATAGCCTGTTATTGTATTTGTATTATTATACTAATCATAGTTAAAGTTTCAATTTGGGTGGGTTTAAGTTTAGAGAGAATTAGTTATGATTTTTAATGTTTCCTTTTCCCATATTTAGGTTCTAAATGTTTGGGAAACTAATGAATTTATAAGATGGGAAAAAAATTAATGAAAGAATGAACTTGAGACACTAAGATGTGATAGAATAACAATTGTTTCTATGAATTGACATTATCCATGGTTACATGATGAAAATGATTTTGTTTCTTTACCGAAGCAAAGTGTTATAAAAGCTATTATACAGTGAGGCATAACCTCAAGTATAAATATATCTCAATGGGTTACTTTGTGAATATTCATGACATTTAAGTCATACATATTTATTATTGCATTTATTAATTTTTATTATTTAGTATATATATATATATATATATTCACCCTCTTTTGAAGCATTTCCATTTGTCTTCTTTTAAGAGGCATTGACCAAGTCAATACTTTTCTACCCTACATAATATGAACTAGTGAATGTTATGGAACTAGCTCACAAAACAGAGGAAAAGATAGATCAAAGACTTAAAAAATATCCTCTTCGAGGGGGAGACCTCCTTTATATTACATAAATGAACAATTCTTGGATGATACTAATGATAAGACCTACTTGGTATATATAGAAGTTTAAGGGATCACACTATAATTAGAGCTTACATAACAATAACAATGTTAGGGCACAACAATAACAATAGTGGGCTTCTATGGGGCACAACAATAACAATAAGGGCTACACTAACAATAAAAATAAGGGGGATACACTAGTATTATAGGGATCTAACATGACCCTCTCCTTCATAAAAGTGTTGTCCTTAACGCTTGAGTAGTTTCATATGATTCTGTATAAAATTATCATCCTCCCATGTGGAATTTTCAGTGGATAAGTTCTTCCACTTAATGAGATACTCTGGAATTAATCGATTCTGTAGCTGTTGGGTTCTTATTTCCATGACTGCTTCAGGATCAAATATGATTTTTCCTTCTTCTTCAAGTTCTGTGAACATTGTTTGAACTGGGAGCTTGTCACTAATAACCTTCTTTAAGCATGAAACATGGAAAATTGGGTGTACTAGGGAAGATGTAGTTAGCTCCAATTTGTATTCCATAACACCAATCTTATGTAACACCTTATAAGGACCATATTACTTGGGTGATAATTTTTATTCTTCTTAGCTTGCTTGAGGGAAATTTGTTGGTATGGTTGTAGCCATAAAGATACCCAATCACCTACATCAAAACTTCTTTCACTGTGATGTTGATATTCTTATTGTTTTATTGAATTTTGTGCCAAAGTGACGTTATCCTTTAAAAGTTGGATGACTTGTTTTTGATGCTTGATGTGACATTCCACTACTTGAGCCTTTGAATTTTATCTTAAATATGATGTGATGGATGGTTGATGATATCCATAAAGTGCCATAAATGGGGTCATTTTTGTTGTAGTATGGAAGGAAGTGTTATACCACCATTTAGCTAGAGGTAACCACTTGGCCTATTTTTTTTTTATTAGATACAAAGCACCAAACATATCCTCCCAAACATTTGTTCAATATCTCAGATTGAGGATGATAAGATGAGCTATGAGCTAATTAAGTACCAAGACAAGAAAATAATTCCGTCCAAAAAATTCCAGTGAAAATGGGATCTCTGCCACTTACAATAATCTTTGGGTTTCTATGTAGCCTTTGAATTGTTTCCATAAATTTAGTAGCAATTGTACTGACTTGAAAAGGATGAGATAATGCACAAAAATGTGCATACTTGGTAAGTTTATCAACTACCACCATGATGACACTCTTTCCTTCAGATTTGGATAAACCTATGATAAAATCCATTAAGACCTCCTACCAATGTTGACTTGGAATGGCTAAAGGTTGCAACGGCCCCGAGGTCTTAATTGTCTTAGCTTTATTTTTCAAACCAAACATTCTGTCACGAACTTTTGAATAGCAGATTTAAGGTCATCCCAAAAAAATATTTCTTGACCCTGTGGTAAGTTTTTAAAAATCCTGAGTGCTCTCCTAAGGGGGAGGTGTGCAATTCCAAAAGAATTTTTTGTTTGAGTTCATAATTCTTACAAATATATAAGCAATATTTGCACCATAAGGAATCATTTTTCCAGCTAAATGTATCATATGTACTGGTATTTTGCTGCAACTTTTGAATGTGTCCACACCTCTTCGTCATGCTTTGTTCATCCCTTGCTTCGGTTATCCAATATCATTGGATAGTAGAAATGGCACAAAGAAGTGCTTCCACATCCTCATCCTTTCTTGAGAATGCATATGCCACAACATTTTTCTTCCCTTTTTTATAGATGATTTCAAAGTCATAACCCAACATCTTTGTGACCCATTTGTGTTGCTCTTCTCAAGATAATATTTGTTCCAAAATTTATTTAAGACTATGACGATCTATCTTTACCTTGAAGTGTCTTCCCATTAGGTAAACTCATTATTTCATTAGTGCATGTAGTATTACCAACATTTCATTTTCATAAATGGGTTTGTGTAAATACTTTCCTTTGATTAAACAACTTTCAAAAGCAATGGGTCTTCCTTCTTACATTAAAACAACACCAATTCCATTTCTTGAGGCATCACATTCCACAATAAAGGATTTTGGGAAGTCTGGCGTAGCTAAACCCGGTGTTTGGCACATTGCCTCTTTACGATATTCAAAGGCCTTAATTTCTTCTGGAGTCCAAGAAAATGCATCTTTCTTCAGTAATGTTGCTAGAGGTGTATCTATTCTCCCATAATTCTCAACAAACTTGCAATAATATCCTGTCAACATGAGAAATCCTCGAAGATGTTTTATGGTTGTGGGGATTTTCCATTCCTTAATGCCTTTAATTTTGCTAGGGTCTACCTTAACACCCTCATGAGATACAATATGACCCAAATATTCCACCTCCTATAAAGAAATATTTGGAGGTTTTTGCATAGAATTATTTCTCCTCCAATAGTTTGAGCACCCTGTCAACGTGTTGAACATGATCCTTCCAAGACTTCATGTAGATTAGCATATCATCAAAAAATACTAACACAAATTTTTCGACGAAGGGTTTGAAAATGGAATTCATAAAACCTTGAAATGTGGAAGGTGCATTAGTAAGTCCAAAAGGCATGACCAAAAATTCATAATGGCTCTCATGAGTTCTAAATGTTGTTTTTAAAATGTCTTTAGTCTTCATTGTAATTTGATGATATCGTGAATGAAGATCCATCTTGGTGAAGTAAATTTCTCCATGTAATTCATCCAACAATTTATCAATGACAGGAATAGGAAATTTATCTTTAATAATGATATCGTTGAGCCCCCTATAATCTAGACACATACACCATGATCCATCCTTCTTGTGCACCAATACTACTAGAGCAGAGAAAGAACTTTTAATAGGTTGAGTTATACTGACCTCTAGAATTTCTATAACCATACATTCAATTTCACTCTTTTGGGCATAAGGATATCTATAAGGCCTAATGTTTGGAGGAACACTTCCTGGAATCAAATGAATAACAAAATCATGATCATGAATAGGTGGGAGACCTTTGAGAGACTCAAATACCTTGGAATGATTGTCCAAGACTTTTTAGAGATCTGGAGAAATAGATGATTTCAATGTTTGAACCTCCAATGAGCATAATTGTGAAATTACACCCCATTGTTCTTTCTTCAGAAGCTTTTTCATGCCATTAGAGTTAAGTATATTTCTTGGTTTCCCTGCAATACCTCTTAATTCAACTTCCTTTCCTTCAAAAAAAAAATCAAGAAAAGTTCTTGAAATTAAAAGTTATCATCCCCAAAGATTATAACCATTGGACACCTAATACAACATCAACACCACCCATTGGAATGGAAATCAATGGACTATTCAATACATATTCCCCCATGGTTAGCTTGATATTATGGCACGTTCCAAAGCAACTTATAGTTCCTCCATTTGCAACCATCACTTGACACTCTGGTGTTGGATATATGAAGAAATTCAATTCCTTGGCTATCTTACAGTGAATAAAATTATGGGTACTACCCGAATCAATCATCGCTATTACCCTTTTATTCCTGATATACCTTTCTATTTTTAGAGTTTTAGGAGTGTTAATTCCTTCCAATTCATTAAAAGATATGGCCGGATTCATTTATTCTTTATCTGGGTCTGGTTCTTGGTGTATATCCTCCTCCTTTTATGTTTCTCGTTCATTTTCTTCCTCTTCTTCACAATCTATGCAAAATAATTTATTCTCAGCACACTTATGACCTTTAGTGTATTTTCTATCACAACTATAACAAAGCCCTTTTGCTCTTTTTTCCTTCAATTTTTGTGGTGTCAACCTTGTAGGTTAGTAGCAACAACACTTCCAACTTTATAGTTGTGAGTGGTAGACTTCCTTGTTGCCATAATTTCTTTTTCAACATTTCATGCCACCTTGAATGCCTTCTCCAATGAATCAGGTTCCCAAAAGTGAACCTCATGTTGGATGCTATCCTTTAAAGTCCATATGAAGACATAAATCCTATGCTCTTCTAGAATATCATTTACTGTAGGAATTTGAATAATATAACACTTATTCACAAAGATTATCCTGATTATACACTATTTGCGGAATGCATGCATAATACATAACCTCCTCTACCATTGATCATCAATTTGCGAAATTAAAAAAACAATCGCATGCGCACATTGAAACGTCAATCACACATACCAACACAATATGTAATGGGGAAAGCATACAGCTGAAAACCCCCAACTATCTATATATTATAATGATGGAGAACATGTAACAATACGTAGTACAATACTACTCACAAGTACTTAGTACTAGCTCCACATGCTACACACAAACTAGCTCAGATCTGAACAAGTCACGGGTTCAAATCTCCTTCACTGTTTGCCTGCCTCTACTGGGCAATCCAAGTTGAGAATAGATGAGATCAAAGTTCAAATTCCTTGGCTTGTACTGCGTAATCCTCATTGGCAATCTCAATCAATGATTGTGCAAATCTCATGCACAACTATAGTCACAACTGATAGTAGTCTCACCCTTTCACCCACCTCTAACACTTGTCTCCACTGAATTGTCGATGCACTGAGTTAACTGATGTATTATTTAGTTGATTTGAGTTAATAATTAGTGAATTAATTAATAATTAATTCACACCACTCATCACTAGTGTATTTGTCAATTAGACTAAATACAACTAGTTCAACTAAGTCAAATTGAACACAACTCCATCAACTCCTCAATCAACTCCACCAAACTCAATCTCTTGAGTTCTAACTTAATTCCATCATGCAATAGCTCAACTAACCCATAGAAAAAGCGTATTTCCTTCTGGCAGTTGCATGTGCCACATCCGTAGCTCAAACTGAAGTGCTGCAAGAGGATAAGATAATGTTTATAGTCCAAATATTATTAAGAGCTAATAATATTCGTCTGTTCTATTTTTTGACTAGCAATCTAAAAATAGACTCCGCCCATATGTCTAAAAATAGAGGTCCATATATTTTTACCAACATGACCAATCATCCATAAATAGCATCCTGCAACTCATAGA
>APFE030817474.1:19691-37697 GCA_000404065.3 Pinus taeda | reverse complement strand
TTCAACTTTAGTGGATTTGATATCATGCATTATAGACTTTACTTCAGATGCAAGAGCAAGAGGATCATTATTTTGCAATTCAAAAGTGAAGAGTTTAATCATGAGTTGGACAACTTCAAGTGCAGAATGTGAGTCATAGAGTTCTTTCAGTTTTTGTAGGGTTTCAAAGGCAGTTGAATATGACGAAATATGGCAACTCACCTCTTCATTTACAGATGTTGCAATTAATGCATAAGCTTTGATGTTCTTGTTTTCTCAAATGACGAGCTCTTTGTCTGAGGTAGGTTGTACTGGGCCATTGTCTCCTTCTCCGACACACACTCCTTTCCACAACTCATTGAAAATGAGGGTGTGTTTTATCATCCGGGACCATTCAGGATAGTTCTCCTTGCCAGTGAGAACTATTCCCACCATGGATATGATTGAATGCATTCTGTAAAAAAATACTTCTGCTGATAGAAAAATACTTCTGTTGTTAATGTATAAAATTGTACTTTTCGAGGAGGAAAAAGTGGAGCTCTGGTGTAAAAAAAAAGATTGCACTCTTATAGGACAAAGGTATTACCAATTCCTATATGGTGGAGATGATATCACTCGTGCAATGTACCAAATAATACAATGTTTAAAAAAATACATATGGTTGCCTTCAACAAAATACATGTGGTTGCGTTAAAAATACATATGGTTGCCTTCAAGGGAACTCAAAACCATGTAACAGTAGCACATCTCCACGCAGATCATATGAAAATCTCCAGGTATATTATATGAAAAAATATGGCTCTCAGAAAAACAAAAACATGTAAGCCTAGAACGCAACAACAGAAGTCACAAAAGAAGCGCCGACAGAAGGAACAAAGTCACAAAAGAAGTGCTGACAGAAGGAACGAAGTCCATGGAATGCAACAACTACACCATAGAACCGTCTCACTGTAGTTGTTCCGTGGAGACCTGGGCTCACACACCATTCAAACTCGGGACGTAGCGTAAGCTGTCGCCACTACTAACCACGAGGATGGCGAATATGGGCCATTTATATCTCCATCCATTACCAATTGCAATCAAACGCAACACAAATTGCAATCAAACACAACACAAATACACTGAAAATGTTTGTCTGCCTTCCGCTCTGCATATATATAGCCCTCCATAGTTAACAGGAAAGAGGCGTTCTTCTGGTCCACGAAACGCAGAAAACTATTTGACAAGAATCGAAAGACTTTACAGGATTCCTCAGCCCTCCGTAGTTAACAGGAAAGAGGCGTTCTTCTGGTCCACGAAACGCAGAAAACTATTTGACAAGAATCGAAAGACTGTCAAGTTTACTATACCAGAAAATGCAGTTGGGTTAGTCCTTAGGAAGAGAGGAAGTAACATTCAAAACATTGGGAGAGATAACATATCTTTTCTTGCTGAATAATGGGATGAAATTGGAGCCCTTCAAAAACAATTTTAACGGACAGCGGAAGTAGGACAACGTTCAATCAGGACAGCGCTCAGGTCAGGACAGCGTTCAGGTGAACGTTTTATGACAGCGCTCAGACTCAGCGTTTAGGAATAGGACAACGTTCAAACTCTGTCAGGACAGCGTTTAGGAATAGGACAGCGTTCAGACTCTGTAGCAAAAGTGAAGGGAGTTACAACTATTTTGAGAACTTGGCTCTGATACCATGTCAGGGAGAGATAACATATCTTTTCTTGCTGAATAATGGGATGAAATTGGAGCCCTTCAAAAACAATTTTAACGGACAGCGGAAGTAGGACAACGTTCAGTCAGGACAGCGCTCAGGTCAGGACAGCGTTCAGGTGAACGTTTTATGACAGTGCTCAGACTCAGCGTTTAGGAATAGGACAACGTTCAGACTCTGTCAGGACAGTGTTTAGGAATAGGACAGCGTTCAGACTCTGTAGCAAAAGTGAAGGGAGTTACAACTATTTTGAGAACTTGGCTCTGATACCATGTCAGGCCAAGCAGTAACTCCATTAGGCCGAAAAACTGAATTTATTCCATTAGGTATGTTATTGTTATATATAAAAGAGTGTGACTGCTCAGTTCATCTCCTGATGACTGTTCACATTCCTAATTTAATTATTTACATAAATTCACCCAATCGTGAGGATTAGGTGTCAACAAATACATTGTGTTTACTTGCGCATGGTTATTTTCAGTTTCTTTATATTTCTTCCTTGTTTCTTTCTTGTTTAACGAACTCATGAGACCAACATTAATCACATTTTTGTTTTTGATTCAACGTTTAGAATGAAAAACCAGATCTATCATTAGGTATAAATAGCAAAAATGCTTAAGTCCCAAAAGTAAATGTTAAAAACTCAGTGTAATAAATTAAATAATTTCAGTTATAAAATAAACGTTAATCTACACCTTCAAAAGTGAATCTATTCTATATCAAGTTCCTACAATAATGATTTAAATTTTATAAAATAACTTCCAAAAAAATTACACCTCCAAAATATTGAAAGTGAATATATGCTAAGTTAATATCATATTTAACATTCCTGCAGTGTAAGGCTTTAAGGTTTAGGGTTATACTGTATTTAACATTCCTGCAATGTAATGCTTTAATGTTTAGGGTTACACTGTATACAATGATGTTGATATGTCCATTATGTTCTACATTGCAACGTTTAATTAAACATATAAGTTTCTCAAAAAATATCTACTAAATCTTTATAGATCGTGTTTTCTGGAATACGAAAAATACTTCATTGTCAATTCAAACTATTAATATTTATAACGCACACAGAATCCTGCTTGCTCAATGTTAGAGCTTCTAATTAAACATATAACTCTATCCACAAAATCTGTAAAATCTTTCTAAATGATGTTTCCTAGAGTACGAAAAATACCTTATTGATAAGCAACTTGTCAAACCATACCCATCAATAATTTCAACTCATGAAAGATACACCATTGAGAAGCATTGACATTGTAAAACCAGAACTCCCACAACAAAGTCATTGCTGCAGATAATGTACACACTCACCAACCAGACAAGACCTTCATTGGAAGACTAAATGACAAGTGTATTTTGCCCATTGTACTTAATGTCAATTTTGTCTTCCATGCCAGGATCTATGTGGCAGCACTGTGATAGTGGGGAAAATCCCCAAGCTTCTATACCAACCCTAAAGTGAATAAACAAAAAGAATAGAATAGCTGTGTATCGTTTCATGCACCTTGACTGCATGCATGGATTTGTACGCGGTACAGAACTAGAAAAACGGGCACAGAATATCGTTCTCAACCATTCATGGGTCCAACTTGCTCACACAGCTACCAAGGCTGGTTTTCCCATTCAGATAAATGGGAAAGCAGAGAAAGAACCATATTTGTATCAATTACAACACAAATTGCATTGGGATGCAGAGATGCCAAATACTCAGGACATTGCATTGGGCTGCAGAGATGCCACAAGGACAAAAATTGCATTTGGATGCAGAGATGGATACTATTTATTATGGCACGTGCACTCACAGATCAAAATGTTAGAAATATGTGTAGGATTTGAGAAGTTGATAAATAATATTCATTTTATGTAACCAAACATTTAACATTCTGGAAGAGATCAAAATGTTGAAATATTTGTAGGATTTGAGAAGTTGATAAATAATATTCATTTTATGTAACCAAACATTTAACATTCTGGAAGGGTAAGATATTTTTCAGGGTTTTAAGTTGTTTAAAGTTATTATAATAATATATTTAATATGAGTTTAGCATGTCACTCAAATTTGAGTAGAGAAAATAACAATCGTTTTTTAAAACACTCATAATAAACCTAATTGACAAACACATTCATTCTAAATAATAACCTAAATGACAAACACATTCATTCTAAAAGAAAATCCACTGTTCTGAGTATTGGTTATAATACTTGAGTGCTCAATAAATCTATAAAGACAAAGAAAAAATTATAAAAAGATAAACCTAAAAAAAAAATTAATAAAGAAAACTCATTTTTAGGTTTGTAATTTTTTTATGAAGTTATTAGTATAATATTTACAAGTTTGACTCATTTATGAAAGGTATAGTTCATTTATTTAATTAATAAATAAAAAATTTTTTAAATTTAATATGAGTTATTAAGTTATTATTCATTATATTGAAATTTTGTTTAAAATTTTTATTTTTAAAAATTTAATTCTTAAAAAGAACTAAAAAAAATTTGAATAAAAATGAATTAATTTTTAAAAATTTAAATATCAAATTATAAAAAATTGAAAAAAAAATGAATTATTTTTTTAAAAAAAATGAATTAAAATGATATTTTATATTGGGTAAAAAAATATTTTCCCCATAAAATTGAACGATTCCCAACTCTCCAAATGGTTACTAACACAGAAAACCCAAGAAATTTGAACCAAAACAAAGATACAAATGAAACTTCATCTTCAAAATTTAAAAAATATTTTCCCCATAAAATTGAACGATTCCCAACTCTCCAAATGGTTACTAACACAGAAAACCCAAGAAATTTGAACCAAAACAAAGATACAAATGAAACTTCATCTTCAAAATTTAAATAATAATTTCGCCATAAATTGAGCAATTCCCAACTCTCCAAGTGGCTACTAACACAGATAACCCAGGAAACTTAAACCAAAAGAAAAGATACAAATGAAATTTCATCTTCAAAACTTAAATAGCTCTATATATAATTTTTTCAAGGTTCTGGGTTACATTTTCCCAGGTTCTAGTCTGGGTGAATATATATATATAACAAGAGGTTCTATCTTTCCAAGGATTTATTGGAAGTGCTTTCACAGTTACCCTGGAAAGGTTGGAACTAAGTGGGTTTAATCTTGTAACCTTCCCAATGTTGCAAAGCATGTGGGAGAGTCCAAAAGTTAAATGACCAACTCACCTACTAAATCATAGAGAGATATATATAGGGGTATACATGCTCGTTTATATATAAACCAGGTTTAAAATGCACATATTTAACCCATCTTTGATATGTTGCTGCGAATTGTATAACACTGCCATGAAAAGCTAAAGCATCCTTTGGTTTCTGGTGAGGAGTACTGGATGCTGTGGATCAATTAGTCAAACATAGCACATGGGAATAATTGGCAAGCATGTCAAATCAGTCCTTGCATCTACACACTTTATGTTTAGGTCTGGGTAACCACGAGGACACAGCAAGCTTGGCAGTGCCCACACCCCTTGCATGACAAACAGGAACGATACATGAACTTTGTTTTTGTACTTTGCACCAAGAATTCCCAATGCATAGAAATCTCATTCACACATACAGAAAGAAAGCTCATTTTAAAAAGAGACAGAAAGTTAATGATAACAAGATCATGACATCTTCATGTGAGGAATTACAAAGGACCACTTTAGATCTATTTTGTTTCCTTCTTGCTGCATACTTCCGGAAAATATTAATATGAAATTAGATTTCAACATGGTAACATGTAAGATAGTTATTAATTTTATATAAATAATAATCACAAGTCAAAGATACTCTGTTTGAAATTAAGATAGGTTGAAAAAATAAAAAATGACATCATTTGGATTCCAAAAACATACAATGAATAACAAATTAAAGTGCAAAATATTTAACAGGTTATTGCATTAAAACCCCAAAAAAAAATTGATAAATTAAATTGAACCAGAACAGTAGCCAAAACAAAAGCATTTATTGATAAAAGGTTCGAGTACACAGGTAATAATCCCTGATGTGAAGATAGTACTACTCTCTATACCATTAGAATCTGTTGTTATTAGTTATTGCTCAGCATTATTGAGAATGAAAAGTCTAAAAATATGAAAAGCATGTGACAAACATCCTATTAAGAGGTGATGAGTAACCTGAGTGAGCTTGGAAAACAAGCCACATGACAGATACTCTGAGTTTGGGAGGCACTGAGTTGGGTATCCAAATAGGTCAACTTGTTCAAACTATAACTTTTCAACCATAACCCATAACTGAGACTCTGAATATGTATTGTAAAGCTTAGAACAGCTGCACAACACTGAAGAGCTATGAATGTGTTCAAAGAACTTTGGAGCCCAAAAACCTGAAAAAGCAAAATTCAGGATCACTGATCAGAGCAGCCGAATGGTTATCTAAATTATTAGACATTGTGCTAAAAGGAGAGGACTTCCAATAACTTAGATGCTAAGCGAAGTTACTAGAACTCATTGACTTGGCCAGGTGTAACAGTAACAGTTGGCTTAACAGTTGGCTTAGATTCAGGAGAGGCTCCATAGTTGACTAAAAAAAATATAAATATAAACAAATACACTAAATTTCAGGGAAAAAAATATTTTTTATAAATTTGATTTGCAATGTGCATATAAGACAAAATTCAATAGTAACTCATTTTAAAGTACATAAATGGAACTACGTGCTGCAAAAAAAAAAAAGTCATCGTTTCTAGACAGTTAACAAGTTTATTGGTTGTTCGCCATGAAATTGGGTTAGAAAAACCAATCATGGCTATGTTTTTTTGGAAAAAAAAAAAATTGGTAACAGTACTGCCAGGTCAGAGGCGTATCTAATTTGTCAAAAATTCTCAAGAATTGCGGGATTTTCTGCAGTACCACCAGGTCAGAAGAGTATCTGTTTAAAACTCAGAGTGGGGCAGACTAGAGTGTATGGCTGGGCACTCAGCAACTTCACCCGTAAACAAATGACTCATTGGCTCAATCCTCTTTTGAGGACCTAAGTTTATTTTTTTATCAATTTTGATGAACTTGTGAGGTCTAACTTAAGTTAATAATTTAAATCTATTATTTCAAAAATGCCGAGCGTAATTGTTTTATGTTAATATTTTTTTAAGAAAATTAAGTTTTTTTTGTTATTTAAAATGTGTTTTGAATGTATAAATAGATTCAGCGCCTTGGAAAACCTTTGTAGTATTCAGATTATACAGATTTCATAACTCTAACTTGTGATTCCAAAAAATCTTGCGAATTTTCAAGAAAAATTAACCCAAAAATATACCCACGAAAAACTAAAACATAAAATATTTAAACTACAGCTTTCAAAAATGACATATTAATTAACATAGTTAATAGCAGTCTGGAGCAGCCCAAACTGTAAATGTGCACTGTGCTTTTGTAATAGAGATTATACAACATAAGTTCTGTCCATTAAACGTTTAATGCATTGCTGGCCAGAAGCCACCAAGATGTACAATTTTCTTCGTTTGCTATACAATACATTTTATATCATACATTTGCAATCTTGAGAAACAGAATAAGAAAAAAACCATGAAGATCTAGCTTGTGCTTTGAAAACAGTTGGCAGAAAAGGAACTACATTGCAAAAGATAGAAGATCATCTTAAAGTTTCTGCCTTTTTTATTTGGACATAAGTATATTTACATCATCAGTACTCACATAGGACCACTTCATGGGTCAAAATAAAGCCACCCTCAGCACAAAGTGAAAATCCTGAACATCTCTTGTGAATCAATTTCGATTGATCGTTACATTAGATGACGTTGAACAATCCTCTGCTAAAACCAAGTAAGAACATAATGTTGTTTCACCATCCATTATACCCTAGAGTGGTGGGGATTATAGCTGCTTCTATATCATCGGGATTCACCCAGAATCACCGTGAATCCCAGATAACCACTGTAAACCCTACCATGAAAGGTTTTGCGGATTGGCCCTGGTTTTACCTGCCTGAGCTAGAAAGGTTAGTTATCCAAAACCACAGATATCAAAACCTTAAGAACCACCTCAACTCTTGCCATGTTTTTGGGGTTATACAATAGTTATTTCTTCAGAGAATCACTGTAAACTTTGGCGGGATATACTTGAGTTCGCACCCTAATTACATGCCATGAAGTTAACCACTGCAGACCTCAAAATAAAATCGCCAAAAACCTGCCATGATTTTGGAGAATATAAAGATGCTTTAACATTCCAATTGCTTGCATTGAAACACTGTAGACCTTCAAGCCATCTGAAATCTTCTGATTTGTTTCAGATAAAATTGTTTCTAGCTAAAACCACCTAACAGAACCACCACGCCCTCTACTAAGCTCAAGACTCTTATCTGGCTGTAATCAAGAGATAAGCAAGAAGCCATGACTGGCTAATCTCAGTCAAATGTGATGCCATGGTCCCATCAAATATCCTAAAATGGAGAATGTTCCTTTCTAATAGCCATTTGGATTTTCACATAAATGCTAAGATTGAAGGACCCACACATTACATTAAAATGATTTCTCTGCCCACATGAACGGATTCTTGTGGCTCACCTGCAATTAGTCTCATATTCTGAGCAAGAAAATGCTGAGTTCTGGTCCTCCAGTGCCATCAGGATTCATCATGTAGAATGCCTCGGAATCCCTTGAGCCAACTACCCTCTCAAAGCTGGCTCTCATATACATCAATTCTCCATCTGGGCCCTCTACATCTGTGGGAAGAACACCAGCACCCATTGAAACAGCCTGCACCATCTCAAATATCTTTTCGTCTGTCATAGAGCAGCTCCTCTTCATGGCATACCCATTCTTCTTGCCATTGCAATACATGGTCCAGATAGGCTCCTGATAAAGCCTCCCTCTGTTCACAGCCCTCTCGCATTCAAGGGCAATTCTCACCAGCCCTGAAGCCATTTCCTTCACCAGAAAATTTGTGGCTATTGCAAACTCTATCAACAACACGGGAGGGGACCTCGGATCCTCCTGCACAGAAAAATGCACATGTCCCTTTCTGTACCCAAACAGGGTTCCAGTCACTCTGCTGCCGAGCTTAGGCCAATCTGAGGGTCCCCCTGGCATGCTTAGCCACCTACATGATGGAACTGGAACTGTAAAAGCATTGAAGACAGACCTTATAATTCTCACTATTCTCTTCGGCTTGTCGGATCTCCCCATAGGAACGAGGGCCAGTTTCCCCACAGTGCTAGTACTCTCTGTTCCAACTTGTTCCATAACCAGCCAAATATGGAGCTTCTTGTATGAAAAACAAAGCTGACTTCTATTAAAACAAGCCAAATATGGAGCTGCTTGTATTAAAAACAATGGTAACTACCTAGATACAGAACTTTAAAGCTGAGAATTCATTCATGTATAAATTTTCAAAATACCCACAGATCAAGCTCATCCAAAACCTACCAAAAAAGCTCAAAAGCAGGTCTGTGAAAGAAATCAAGACCTCAATACATGCACAAATTGAAGGGTATCCAGCAAGTTCGGCAGTGGGAGAAAGATATTCGGATTGTTACGGACTGCAAAATTTGCACACAGAACGATCGGGTTATACACTTGAATAACAGCAGATCTTGGCGGTCAACACTTAAAAAACGGGAGTTATAACTCTGATCCCAGTCTTGCAATGACAGTTACGACTCCATTAGATTTATATGTTAAGTGAACGTTATAGATATAAAAACAAGATGAGATTAAATGTCAACTACCACATGCGGAAGGCAGTGTTAACCAAATGAGAATGGTGTTTTCATGTCTAGTTGCGGGTATTTGTATATTTGTATATTGTTAACTGGGAAATGAGGTTGTAATGAATTTCATTTCGCCATTTTTCAAGGAGAGGACAAAAATAATGTGAAATATAAAATTATATTAAATAAGGTTAGAAGAGGACAAAAATAATGTGAAATATAAAATTATTTTAAATAAGGTTAGGATGTGTTTATAGGATATATTATAAGAAGATGATTGTGTTTGTGTTCATAAGAGAAATTATAGGAAGATAATTGTGTAAATTTATGGAGGAAAAAGATACATTAGTTTTTTAGCAAAGCATTTTATCACTGACAATGTTATTTTGTTGATTCTAAAAACATTTTTTATACAAAACTATGGGAGAGGTTGATAAAAATCATGTTAGTTTGTTGATTCCAAAAACATTTTTGATACATAATTATGGGAGAGGTTGATAAAAATGGTGTATTGAATAATTGAAAATTAATAATACACAAATTATATGAACATGTCAATATTAAAATTAGAGATTTAGAGGGTTTTTCAAAGAGCTCCAATGGTGACATCAAGAGAAACATGGTTGTCCCTTTTTTGTTTGATCTGAAATGGAGCAGATTAGTAATATTGTGCTAATTCCCCATTTAGAATAAAACCCAAGATGCTTATCAAGTGCTTCAGGATTCAATACTTTTGCTTAATTAATTGATTGCCATGAGAGTTTCTTATGCGAATGTTATAAAATAATTTAACATAAAAATATATGTTGAACAGTAACAAAATAATAGCAAAGAACATCAAAATACAACACACAACAAACACATGATAAAGGAGTTCATCCCTCTTGGGCTACATCTCCTTGGTCCAGCTTCCAATGGCTTGGATCTCTCTATTATGCTCAAATTACAACAAAAGTGTATTTACAATGCTCAAATGCCTCTGAAACTTGTCTCAATGAGTTCATAACCCTCAAAAATGGCCATCTAGCCTATTTTTGCATCCAATTTGGATAAGAACTAAAGAAGTTATGACTTCTCCCAGTTCTTCCACTATTTGTTCCACAAAATGCTCCAAAACCAAGCAAAAACCCCATTTCCGCTCCAAAATCTATTAATGGAGCGAAAAATTTGCCATTCAACAGGATATATCCTATCGACCATATCCAAATCGCAATCGACAAGTTTTGCGGGCTCCCAACACAACAAAATGTTGCGATTGCGGTATTGTGGACCCACTGGGGATAATTAATTGCAGCATATATAATCCCACGTCCGGAACCTCCCGTTCATCGCAATCAGTGAAATTCAATGGTCGAAGGTTTTGTTAACATGGGAACACTGCGATTGCGGTATTGCGTTACCGCCGGGGTATTAAACTGTGATATATAAAATTATCGGGTTAGCAAATCTTATCGCAATCGAAACTTTACCGGTGATAACAACATAACAGCAGGGCGGTTGGTGTGATTTGCAACGCCGATTCTTAACTTGTGGTTATTTTTTTCCGATATGCAATATGTCGGACCCATGGTAACCTGCCACTTGGCACTTTCCCATTCACTGGGACCCTTGCCATGTCATCCAACCCTGCCACATAGACAAGTCAAACTTGAACTTTGACTTGCTCTATCTTCTACATACGAACTCAGATTTGAGTTTCATTCACACCGTTGGATTGAGAATGATGAGCCCTTCAATATGAAGTTGAGTTTGACAATGTTCCAACACTTTGATTTTTTAGCATAATTCTGAGCACTTGATCACTCCTCTCCATTGGAAGTCTTTTGGACCCCAAAAGATTTATATTGAATTATTGAACACATGAGGGTACTGTTCCCTCACCTTTCCCACTTCAATCCATTTGGCCTCTGATGGATGTGTACCTTTGAGACCCACCTGAAGATAATCAATACTCCCCCTTTTAGTTGTCCTTGTCCATCTGTCATGTATAGTGTCTTGTTGAAGCACATCAAGGAATTCTAGAGAAAATCCTTCAATAGATGGAATTTTAACATTCTCTCATTGATCTTCAAGCAAAGGAGGTTCATACAATCTCAAATTTTCAACATTAACAACGGAATAGATTTTCATATATGAAGGTAAATCAAGCTTGAAAGCATTATTACCAATCTTTTCCAAAATTTTAAATGGACCATAAAAAATTGATTTCAGATTTTTACCTTCACCTTGAAGCCTTTCCTTGCTAATGTATAGGAAAACTTCATCACCTACTTGAAACTGATGATCCACATGATGCTTATCATGTCTTGCCTTATACTTGCCTTGACTATTTTCTAGTTGTTCTTGAACTGTTTGGTGAATCAGCTGAATTTGCTCAATGAATTTCTTTGCTCTGTCTATGTCACTATGTCCATCTACAACTATATCTTTCTCAAATATGAAATCCAAAGGTGATTTAGGCAAATAACCAAGACATGCTTTAAAAGGAGAAGTTAGAGTAGAAGAGTGTTTCACTCGGTTGTAGGCATGTTGAATATAATGCAACTGCTCATCGCACAACTTAGGATGTTTGCTACAATATTCTCTTAGAAAATGAATAATTGTCCTGTTAATCACTTCACTTTGACGATTTGTTTGCGGATGAAAGGTTGTACTTTTCTTCAACTTGGTTTCCATCAAATTCCATACACTTGACCAAAAATTCCCAACAAATCGAGAATCATGATCACTTACAATAGAAGTAGGAAATCCAAAATGAACCCATACATCTTGAAAGAAAAGTTGAGTTGTTTGTTCAGCTGTAATTTTCTTTTTATAAAGCATTAATATGCACATCTTGCTGAACCTATTCACAACTACATACAAATAATCATGACTTTTCCTTGATAAAGGAGGACCTCCTACAAAATCCATAGAAACACTTTCCCATGGTCATGAAGGCACTGGAAGTGGTGTGTACAATCCTAGTTTCCTATTACTAGGCTTACTGACTGCACACAATGAACAACCTTTGATAAAACGTGACACACTTTCAAGCATACGAGGCCAATAAAAATTCCTCTGAATATTTTCCATTGTTTTACTTACACCAAAATGTCCAGCAATAAGAGAAGTGTGCACTTCCCTTGTGACATTTACTCTCTCTCCCTATGGAACACAAAGTTTTCCCAAATGATACAACAAAGTATCATGTACATGGTAGTCTGATTCCTCAACTTGGTGGCCTTGACTCAAGTTTAAATATACCACTTGAAAGTCAGCATCTTGTGCGTATTGTTCAACATAACATTTAGGCATAACATAATGGTTCTTGAGTAGAATGGTTACATTAATAATTGGTCTAGAAAGCATATCAGCAACTCTGTTATAAATACCTTTCTTGTACCTGATTACCAAGTGGAATTGCTATAAAAATCTCATCCAACGAAAGTTCCTTGACTACTGCAATTTAGTTTGAGATTGTAGATATTGCAGAGGCTGATGATTGGTGTGAATAATGGTCTCTTTTCCCATCAAGTAATGCTTCCATTTCTTCGCACTTTGTACCAATGCATAAATTTCTTTATCATACGTAGGATAATTAATAACATCACCATTAAAAATCATGGGCTTACCACGGTGTAAAAGAACTGCACCCATGGCATAGTCACTTACATCCGTTTGTATTTCAAAGGGTTGATTCAAGTCTGGCGATGTTAAAACTGGGGTTGAACTAATCTTTTGTTTCAAAGCATCGAATGTTTTTTGTTGTTTTCTTCCCCTCTAGAAGACAACATTCACCCTAGTCAAAGCATGTAGTGGAGCTATTATGGAAGAGAAGTTAGCAATAAACTTCCTCCAATACTGCATTGCTCCCAGAAAACTCCTTACTTCTGTGATTGATTTGGGTATTGGCCAATTCACAATGACCGAAACTTTATAGGGGTTAATCTTTAGCTCACCTCCTCCAACTATGTGGCCCAAATACGCTAAAGAAGTTTTCTCGAATTCACATTTAGACATCTTCATAAATAACTGTTATTTTCTCATGATATCCAAAACTTTCCTCACATACTTGACATGCTCCTCGTGATTCTCTAAATATCAAAATATCATCTAAATAGACAATTACAAACTCATCAAGAAATGATCTTAAAACATCATTCATAACTCTCATGAATGTAGCTAGAGCATTACAAAGACCGAAAGGCATAACCAGCCACTCAAACAATACTTGTTTGGTTTTAAAAGCATTCCTCCAAATATCCTCCTCAGTTATTCTAACTTGATGAGATCCACTTCTCAAGTCTAATTTAGTGAAATATTTTGCATTTTTCAACTAATCTAGCAAATCATCTATTCTAGGCAGTGGGTATCGATTCTTTATTGTAATCTTATTCAAAGCTCAATAATCTACACACATGCGCCCAGTTTCATCTTTCTCGGGTACAAATACAATTGGTGAAGGACACAGTGAATTCGAGGGATGAATTACACCTTTATCCAACAATTCATTGACTTGTTTCTTAATTTCTAAGCTTTCTAGATTTGACATTCGATACATACCGATGTTTGGGAGTGGACAGTCTTGTTGTAGCTAAATTTTGTGTTGAAATCCTCTTTTTGGTGGCAATCCTTTTGGTTCTTGAAACATGTCTCCATATTGATTGACCACATCAACCAATTCAACTTTCAGCTTCATATCACAACCTGCAAAGGATTCCAGCTCTGTGTCATTCTTCTACTTGATTATAAGGAGCACGAGACTCTTGTTGGAATTGACGAGTCGCTTCATATCCCTTGTGCTTGCTAAAGACAGAATAAGATTTCTACAATGGGCTCTCACAATGTACTCCACTCCATCTTTGAACAAATGATATTTGTTCTCAAATCGATGGAAAATGACTTTCCTGTCACACAGATACGGGATTCCCAACACAATCCCAGAAATATCCAATGGCACAACATCTAATTTGACTTCATTAATAAAATTAGTAGTGATTGCAAACTTGAAAACACATTTCTGTGTGACTTGCAAATTGGCATCCTTGGTTATCCAACCCAACAGATATGGTTTATGATGAGGCACTATTTCCAGATTCAATTTCTTGACCAAATCCGTAGAGATTAAATTTTCCTGAGATCCACTGTCAAACAACGTATCAATCTTGGTGTGTTTGGATATAACTCCGATATGGAACAACTCAATTATGTTTTCCTCATTTGAAGTGTTATTGGAGTTATTTGTTGCGCTAGTGCTTACCATGGCTTCCTCTTTGCTTGCTTTTGCCACTAATTTTCCCTTAGTGACTGTGGTTGCAATCTTGGTTTCATCCCCTAAGTCGGAACCCAAGTCTTGTTGTGCAACAGCATTTGTCCTTTGTTTCCCTTTATTGTTAAACTTCTTCGGTCTTAATTATGGATGAAGCTTCCAACAATGCGCTTCATCATGACCCTCCTTGGAACAATTCTTGCACACGGGTTTCTCCCCTTCTTTCTTAATAGAAGCATTTTTCTTCTACTTTCCTTTAAATTTCTTCCCTTTTTCACCACTTTGAAATGGCTTCTTCTTACCTTCTTCTTCTACATTTTTCCTCTTGCTTCGAGGTGTGTAGCTTGAACACATACCTCATCAAGATTTGAGAGACTAAACATAAGAATGGTATGTCGAAGATAGCTATGCAACCCTCCTATGTATTTCAGCAAAGTATCTTGTGACTGTAAGTCTACTCCTAGCATATGAGTTGTTTTCCTAAACTACTGAGTATACTCTTGCACATTTTTACCTTTTAACTATTTGAAATTTTGCCAATTCATGATAGCTTTTTGCATATGAGCTAAAGGGTAGAACTGTCTTTTTATAGAAGCAATGAAATCATGCCAAGAAATAGAGATATTACCATGTTTTTTTATCTCGTCCTGAGTCCTTGATTCCCACCATACAAGTATTGCTCCCTCCATTCTCAATGAAGCCAACTAAATTTTGATATCATCCTCTTGAAGGTTATGAATTTTAAAATACACCTCCAACTAATGATTACAATTATCCAACTTCTTTTCATTAACTTCACCATTGTACATAGGCAACTAGAATTTAACATCAAGCTTTAGAAAAGGTGATTTACTAGTTCCTTTCAAAGAATGATGTTGAGTATGAGTATGGGTTGTAGTAGTGGAAGAGGGTGAAGATGCCTTCGAAGAAGAAAATGAAGAAGATGGTGGAGATGGTGGATGTTTGCCTCCATTCCCATTACCTTCTTTTCCTTTTTCTTCTTTTCCATTACCTCCTCTTGAAGATCCTTCTCCATTGGGAGGCTTGGAACTTTCCCCTTGCAACCGGCTATTCCTCTCTTCATAGAGGACCTTAACCATCTATGTCATATCAAAGAAATCATTTCTGAAGGTATTCTCATCTTCTGTCATGATAGGTTCTCCTTCATGAGACATGATCTCTGGAGACTCAACTACAACTTTTGCAACTTGAGGATGTACTGGTGTAGAAGACTTTGGCAACCTTTCTCTTCTTTCCCTTGAGCCAACTATAGGGCTTTCAACCAGCTTCCCTTCTCCTCTTTTGAGTTTTAACCTTGTAAGCATGACATAACCTTGCAAACAATTAAATCCTTCGTTTACAAAGGAAATCTAGTAAGAAAAAACTTGGCTCCTATATCAACTTGATATAAAATGGAGTAGATTAGTAATGTTGTGCTAATTCCCCATTCATAATAAAACCCAAGATGTTTATCATTTTCTTATCAAGTGCTTAAGGATTTAATACTTTTTCTTAATTAACTTATTCCCATGAGAGTTTTTTATGTAAATGTTATAAAACAATTTAACATAAAAATATATGTTGAACAACAGCAAAGAACATCAAAATACAACACACAACAAGCACATGATAAAGGAGTTCACCCCTCCTGGGCTACGTTTCCTTGGTCCAGTTTCCAATAGCTTGGGCCTCTATATTATGCTCAAATTACAACAAAAGTGTGTTTACAATGCTCAAATGCCTTGAAACCTATCCTAGTGAGTTCAGAATCCTCAAAAATGGCCATCTAGCCTCTTTTTGCATCCAATTTGGATAAGAACTAAAGAATTTATGACTTCTCCCAGTTCTTCCACTATTAGTTCCACAAAATGCTCCAAAATTGACCAAAAACCCCATTTCCACTCCAAATTCCGTTAATGGAGTGAGAAATTCATCATTCGGTGCATGTCGACCATATCCATATCGCAATCGAAAAGTTCTACGAGCTCCCAACACACCAAAATGTTGAGATTGTAGTATTGCGGACCCATCAAGGGTAATTAACTGCAACATATATAATCTCATGTCCAGAACCTGCCGCTCATCATAATCAACAAAGTTCAACAGTCAAAGGTCTTGTAACATGGGAACACTGAAATTGTGGTATTTCAGACCCATCGGAGTATTAAACCGTGATATATAAAATTATCACGTCCGGCAGTCTTATCACAATCGAAACTTTATCGGTGGTAACAACATAACAACAGGGTGTTTGGTGTGATTTGCGGGGGACGATTCTTAACCTGCACCTCTTTTTTCTCCTGATATGTGATATGCAAGTCCCGGTGGCAACCTACCACTTGGCTCTGCCCCATTTGTTGGGACCCTTGCCGTTGTAGAAATTCTCACTATAGATCACCTAATAATGCAATATACTAAAGCAAAATACTTGATCTAATTCTACAAACAAACTTGCAGAAGCTTAATCGATTTTGAGCAAGATCAAATAGAACACATATAACAGAGAGTGAGAAATCAAACACACATGAACACAGAAGAATACTCTGGGGAAAGCCTCAGCTAAAAACCCTGCTATCTATATTATCATATAAGTGGAAATATATATGGATTACACAAAGCTTTAGCTCACAAGCTATCCAGCTCTCAGTACAATCCCTCAATGTTGCTCATAGACTGAATAGACACAACATATGCCTTCCCTCAGTCCTCCAAGCCTCCTATTTCCTTGCGCAGTTTCTCCTGGATCCTCTAGCTGCCACCTGTGTGAATTCATCTCTCACACAACTCACTACTGTGTAATCCTCAAGGAATGAATTCCTTCTACATGCAAGAGATATCCTCAAAGGAATATTCCTACAACTGATAGTACACTATCCCATCCTATGATCTCAACTGGGTCTCTGATTGAACTAACATGCATGAGTTATTTATGAGAGAATATTCAATTATCTGAAGTACACTAGTTACATGCATGCATGCATTAACTAACTGAACTCACAATCAGTTCCACAAACTCAGTTATCTGAAGTACACTAGTTACATGCATGCATGTGTTAGCTAACTGAACACACAATTAGTTCCACAAACTGTTGGAACTAATCTAACTGGACTTAACTCAATGAACTGAGCTAACTAATTACAACTCAAAGTACAACTCATCTTGCCTCCTTAATTAAGGGATAACTTCCTCAATCAAAGGGATAATTGTTGCATGTCTTCACATAGACTTCATGTTTGATTTCTCCAACTAATTAACTCAAGATGAATTGATTAATTATTTTTCAAATAGTTGCTAAGATCAAATTCGAATTTTAATTCTCAATTTTAGTTTAGGGACTAACTAAAATTGGAATGTATCCCGAAATG
>APFE030817474.1:0-19671 GCA_000404065.3 Pinus taeda | reverse complement strand
CAGTAGCAGCTACTACCTCACCTAAAGTAGCATCCTCCTTCCTCCAATTACCTACTAGAGGATCCTGCATGGGCTTGCACTTCTCCATGTGGAATATCCTGAGTATCTCATTGGCATACTTGCCTTGAGACACAAACACTTCCCCATCCTTCTGGCACACTTCCATGCCTAGAAGTTAGTGCATGAGACCCATGTCTTTCATCTCGAACTCTCTTGCAAGGTCCTCCTTGCAAGATTTGATCAACTGATCATCACCTATCAATATTAGATCATCAACCTAAAGAACAATGATCAATGGCTTACCTTCTACCATGATGTGGTAAAGGTTCACATCTGCTTCACTCTTTGTGAAGCCCAACTCGGTGAAATAGTTGTCAATCCTGGTGTACCAAGTACGAGGTGCTTGCTTCAGCCCATACAAAGCTCTCTTGAGTTGGCACACATGCGACTCACGATTGAAGGTTTCAAATCCTTTCGACTGCTCTATGTACACCTCTTCCTCAATATTTCCATTGAGGAATGCAGTCTTCACATCCATCTGATGGATCTTCCAACCCATTTGTTCTGATAATGCCAACATCGATATGATAGATGAGTACCTTGCTATAGGAGAAAAAGTCCCATCATAGTCGATCCACTCGACCTGTGAGAACCACAGGCAATGAACCTTGCCTTATGTTTCTCCACACTTCCATCAGCTACTTGCTTTACCTTGTAAAGCCATCGGGAACTCACCACTGACTTGTCCTCCGGTCTTGGGACAACATCCCAAATAATATTCTAAACTATGGAGTCATATTCCTCCACCACAGCATCAACCCAAATTGGCTGCTGCACTACTTCCACGAAAGAAGATGGTTTGGTCTCTACACACTCCCCAACAAGGGCCATGTAACCAATGTACCACTTAGGTGATCTCCTCTATCTGCACTGAGAGGATGGTTGTCCCACATTCTCTCTCGCATCCATCACCAATCTATCAGCTTCCCTTAAGCGTTTCTGCCCATCTCTAGAAGACTCTGCATGAGTGGATATCTCCACTCCTAGATCCTCTACATGCGACTGCTCCGCATCAGTCTGAGGCTCCTCCTCCTTAGGAACCAAAAGTTCTTCCTCTGCATGCAACTTGAGCTCCCTCTCAAGGGAAACTCACATGGCCTTCTGCTCATCGAACTTCAGATCTCTGCGTACCATTGTCCTCTAACTGGTAGGCAAGAACACCCGATAGTTGTGGGGTGTATTAATGTACCCCACAAGTATCCCCAAATCAGCTGTTGGCTCTAGCTTCTTCCGGGCATCTTTCGTCACATGGAAAAATACCAATGAGCCAAAGATCCTAAAGTGACTCACATATGGTCTCTTCCCAGAGAAAGCCTCCTTTGGTGTCTTCATCCCCAATATACGATGCGGGCTTCTATTCTGCAAGTATATTGTTGTATTGCATGCCTCAGCCCACAAATGAAGTGGTAGGCCTTGGTAATGCAGCATCTCTCGAGCTATTCCCACAATCGTTATGTTCTTCCTTTTGGCCACCCCATTTTGTTGTGGGTTATGGGGTACTGTCAACTCCCGTTTAATTCCTTCTGCTGCACAGAAGTCCTTAAACTATTGGGAGACATACTCTCCACCATTGTCACTTCGCAAGGCTCTTATTTTCTTTCCAGATTCTTTATCAACCAACACTTTGAACTCAAAAAGCCTTGAGAAGATTTGATCCTTCTTCTGCATGAAGTAGATCCAACATCTACGAGAAAAATCATCACTAAAAATAACATAGTACCTTTGTTTAGCAGTGGAGGTTGTCGAGAATGGTCCACACACATCTCTATGGACTCGCTCCAAGATTGCTCCAGCTCAACTGTCTCGATCCTGAAAGGAAGATTTTGCATACTTACCCAAGGTACAACCTTTGCATGTATCCACTTGCTCTAGTTTACCCTTGGGAAGCCCGGTAGAAATCTGTTGCATGATCTTCAAGGCTTCGTGGTGCAAGTGGCCTAATATTCTATGCCATAGCTCACCAATATCTTGGCTTTACACCAACTCTACTTTGGAACTCGATGCAACACAATCATCTACCTCCGTCTTGTAGAGATTCTTTACTCAAATCCCTATCCTCTTGGTCTGTCCAGTGCCAATGTGCCTCAGGAATGCCTTTCCTTTACCAAAGACTACATCATAGCTTTTGTCTTCCAACATTGCGACAGACACCAGGTTCTTCTTCAGACCAGGCACATACTTTACATCAGTTAGGGTGAGAGGAGCTCCATGCTCCCTCTGAAACACAACCATACCTTCACCTGAAACACAGTACTTTCCATCATCACCCATCTCTATGTGCATCTAGAGGTCCTTCTCCTCCAAGGTACTGAATAAACTCTTGTCGTCGATCATGTGGAATGAGGCTCAACTATCCAGGTACCAAACACGACCCACCATCGATGAAACCATGCATGCGATGAGGGTGAAATCCAATTCGAATTGTGAGGCCAGTGCCTCACCATCTAATCCTTTCGAGGATCCCTTCTTGGATTTATTCTATGGACAATTCATAGCATAATGGCCCACCTCATGACAATGAAAGCATCACACTTTCTATTTGTCAATCTTCTTCCCACCATGGGAAGAACTTGATTTGGAATGGGAATCCTTCCCCTTCCCTTTCCTCACCTTACTCGCTAAGGCTAGATTTTCTTCATCATCATGATTTGATGAAGATCCATCTCTGGTGCTTCTCCTTATCTCCTCCTACATCAAATCTGACCATAGTCGTTCCCAATCTGGCAGTTTCTCTCTTCCAGTTACTGAGTCTTGGTAGCTATGCCAGTTCTTAGGAAGACCGAGGAGAGCAAGACTCACCATGTCATCATCAGATATCATGATTCCTACACTTCCAAGCTCATCCCTGCAGGTGGTGAGCTTGTTCAGATATGTAGAGATCGTGTCATCCTTTTCACACTTGATTTTCTGAAGCTTGTCTTTCAGCACCAGCTTCCTCTGATTGTTGTTGTTTTGATATAGATCCTTCAATTTTTTCCACATTGAAAATGGTGTCTCCTTCCCATGGAGACTCGAGATAATGTGGTCTCGAACTCCCTCTAGAAGAATCCTCCTCGCTCTAGCCACACATTTCTTCCATTCCGCCAATTTTGGGGCATTAGTAGTTGCTAGCTTGGGGACTTATTGATCAATGAAGTCCTTCAAACTGTTGTCCTCTAATACCACTTACATGCAATCCTTCTAGGCTATATAATTCAAGCTACCATCTAGGGCATACTTGAGTCTCAAACTGTTGAATGCCATTAGTGAAATTTTAGATGTGATAAGAATTCGATTTCTATATTCAGGAACTTCAACCTTCGAACTTCTTCCTTCTTTGTATGCTGTTCTCCACTTTGATCACCTTTTCTCTGATACCATGTAGAAATTCTCACTGTAGATCACCTGATAATGCAATATACTAAAGCAAAATACTTGATCTACTTCTACAAACAAACTTGAAAAATCTTAATTGATTTTGAGCAAGATAAAATAGAACACATATAATAGAGAATGAGAAATCAATCACACATGAGCACAGAAGAATACTCTAGGGAAAGCCTCAGCTAAAAACCCCGCTATCTTTACTATCATACAAGTGGAAATGTCTCCAAATTACACAAAGCTTTAGCTCACAAGCTATCCAGCTCTCAGTACAATCCCTCAATGATGCTCATAGACTGAAGAGACACAACATATGCCTTCCCTTAGTCCTCCAAGCCTCCTATTTCCTTACGCAGTTTCTCCTGGGTCCTCTGGCTTCAACCTATGTGAAGTCACCTCTCACACAACTCACCAAACTCAGAAATAATTGCACAATCCTCAAGGAATAAATTCCTTCTGCATGCAAGAGATATCTTCAATGGAATATTCCTACAACTAATAGTACACTGTCCCATCCTCTGATCTCAACTGAGTCTCTGACTGAACTAGCATGCATGAGTTATTTATGAGAGAATATTCAGTTATCTGAAGTACACTAGTTACATACATGCATGCATTAAATAACTAAACTCACAATCAATTCCCCAAACTGTTGGAACTAATCTAATTGGACTTAACTCAGTTAACTGAGCTAACTAATTACAACTCAAAGTACAACTCATCTCGATCTCCTTAATTAAGGGATAACTTCCTCAATCAAAGGGATAATTGTTGCATGTCTTCACATAGACTTCATGTTTGATTTTCTCCAACTAATTAACTCAATATGAATTAATTAATTATTTTTCAAACAGCTACTAAGATCAAATTCGGCTTTTAATTCTCAATTTTAGTTCAGGGACTAACTAAAATTTCAATGTATCCCGAAATGATATTTATAGCAATGCTATTTTTAGCACTTCTATATTTAGCATTTCTTGTTGCTATTTTCAACAACCATGTCATCTAACCCTGCCACATAGATAAGTCAAACTTGAACTTTGAGTTGCTCTATCTTCTACATATGAACTCGGATTTGAGTTTCGTTCACACCGTTGGATTTAGAATTACGAGCCCTTCAATCTGAAGCTGCGCTTGACAATATTATGAAACTTTTATTTTTGAGCATAATTCTTAGCACCTGGTCATTGCCACATTATTTTCTCTCTACATCAATGGAGGGGTGAACACATTGTCAAAGATTATCATAAATATCTTATTGTGTGCAAATGATGTGTCACTAAAATTCATGACACAACACAACCTTTGTGCTACTAACATTCATGACACAACACAACCTACAAGATCACCCAGGCCCTTTCACAGGGAGGTTGGGATAAATATGAGCTAGGGAAAACCTAAGTTCATAATCCTCTCACTAAAAATGGAAAAAAAAACAACAACACATAAGTGTTGAAGGTGAGCCACTAAAAATAACCTAAATATAAATACTTGGGACTATATTATAATGAGAAGCTAAGGTGGGAGGGTAGGCACATAGAAAATATATTGGAAGGAGAGTGGAAAAAAACATTGTTGTTATAAAATAGATGTTGAACCGCATAGGTTTGAGATTGAAAAATGGTGTGCCCCCTCTTTCAAGCCCTCATAATGTCAGACTCATTTATGTATGTGAAGTATGAGGTCAACTTTATCTAGAAAATATTTGAAACCAAGTCAATAAAGTGCAAAAACATGTGATAACAAGTTGTCTAAAAATAAAAAACAATATGCCTTGTGAGATACTAGAAGTGGAAACAAGCCTATATCTAATAGAATTGGACTGACTAAGAATTTGATTATGTACATATAATAGATGGCATCCATGGAAAACAACAATATTCTAATTAAAATCAACCAATATGAGCTAAAAGGGAGGAATAAAACATGACACCAACAATGTAGGAAATGGTTTGAACAGTAGGATATAGAAGAAAAATGGTTCCCAGTGGATAAAATGTACTACAAACTCATTTATAATAATGTTAAAGGAAATAAAAAGTGGAGAAGACATGCCAAAAGAAAAGAAGAATATTATACAAATAAGTTCAATAGAGATAAGGAAATTAAACGCAAATTTATCATAAGCTTAACATCCTATGGCAGGGAAAATAGGTAACAACACAACTGAGTACCAAGTCACACATTTTGAGATGTGAAACAAAAAGATAGGAAAAAACCTAATCCAAATCTTTAACAACTCTATGCAACTCTAGTCTTGATTCTACCAAATCTACAACAATGGTTTGAAATTGAAATAGATGCCTCAACTTATGTCATCAATGCATTTTGCACACAATATGGACATTCTATGGCCTATCATAATGATATACTGTCTCTCATGGTTGGTGGATGCTCCACATGGTGGGTAAATGTCAAATTTCTAAACAACCTTATCAAAAGTGACCCATGTACCTTTAATAATCCTACTTGAGCATCAAGGGAAGCACCAATCAAGTTTCACACTACCTCAATGGACCTATAATTATGGCATTGACCATAATACCTCATAATTTAATGTTGTATTGTAGGCGAAAATACTAATTGATGTGGATGTCTTGTCCTTGGCTCAATGAACAAATGATGTATTGTTAAAGATTGGCAACATTGGTAGTTTCATCTTACCAAGTATAGAAATTCCTTGTAGATCCAAACTACTAATTGTAATATGCTAAAGAAATTGACTTGAATCTACTCTACTCATTAACAAAAACAATTAAATGATCACGAAATCATGACACATATCAGATAAATAATTCAATCAACACAGAACATAATTATTTCCTAGGGAAAGCCACAACTAAAAATCCCTTCTGTCTGTATATTTCATTAGTTAGAATATATGAGAAGATTACAATGCTTTTCTCAAGCCTGAGCAACCTTTGCACTATCTCTATCTGTCTCACTACTTCCTAGACAAGCCTTAGCCAATACTTAATCAATTTTCTATTTGCCCAAGTCCTTATTTCCTTGCATTGTTCCTCAAGGAATTTGCCCCTATTTAATTAGGTAATTAATCAATTATGAATTGTGCAATCCTCATAAGCCTTCCTCTGACTGCATGCACCAACTATACAATTATGATGATTATACAACTAATAGTACAATGTCCCTGAACTCTAATATCAACTGGGTATTTCTTTGATCTGACATGCATGAGTTAATCATGAGTGAAACTTCAGTTTAATGGTTGATCACTGCAAACAACACCACATTGCACTTCACGTAGCACCACACTGTACTCCAAGCAGCATCACACTGCACTTTAGGTAGCACCACATTGTACTTCAGTCAACACCACACTTGACTGTAGGCAACACCCCACTCAACTACAGGCAACACCACACTACTAAACCTCCCACTAGTTCCTCCATTAGTTCAAACTAGTTTAGCTAATTTTAAGTTAGTTACACTAAATTAATTAATTACAACTCAAAATAAACTCAACCAGAGCTCCTATTTGTAGGAGACACTCTACATGACTTTAGTTAGACCCTCAACTCGAATTAATTGAACCAACTAAGTCAAATTAACTTAGTTAACTAATATAATTTGTCATGAGATGTGGAATTACAATTTTATTCCCAGTTTAATTCAAGGACAAAATTAAATTAGGATTTTCTTGTTGCATTTTTAACACTCCCTCTCAACAAGAATGGGATTATCTACTACCCCGATCCTCTATAGGAATGTACTCCAGTAACATGATTCTCCTCTGCACACAATATCATAGATGGTGATACTAGATGTTGATATTCTTGGACTGATCATGAAAAACTGGATTCTCATAGAGTTTGATACAACTTTAATTCTCACAATAAATCATTGTAGGATCCACCTATTGACCAAATAATCCAACAAGAATCGTTCTCATCCAGATAGCCTCACAAGTTGCTTGATTAGTAGCCATGTAGTCTGCTTTTGCTAAACTGAGTGCAACTAATCTCTGCTTCCTGTTGTACCAAGAAACTATTGTTGACCCATTACTGAAGATTCCCCCTAATGTGCTCTTCCTATTAGATGGACTCCCTGCCCAATCTGCATTTGTGAAGCCTTGAAGCTTCACTCCCTCTATCCTTTTGTACCAAAGACCAAACTGAGAGGTGCCTATGAGGTATCTCAACACATGTTTAGTTGTCTTCCAATAGAGTTTGGTTGGCTTACCATTGCTTGACTAAGTTGGTTAACTGCAAAACATATGTTCGGTCGTGTGTTCACCAAATACATAAGTGAACCCACAAGTTGTTTGTAAATAGTAGCCTCCACTACTTCACCTGAAGTAGCATCTTCCTTCGTCCAAATACCTATTAGAGGAGTCTCCATGGGTTTGTTTCTCTCCATGTGGAACTTCTTCAGTATCTTGTTGGTATACTTTCCCTGAGAGACAATAGTTCCCCATCTCCTTGCCATACTTCCATACCAAGGAAATAATGCATGAGCCCCAAGTCCTTCAATTTGAATTCTCTTGCAAGATCCTCTTTGCAAGATTTTATCAGCTTCTCATCACTTTTTATAATAAAATCATCGACATATAATATTATAATCAACATTTTACCTTCAACCACAATATGGTAAAGGTTCGCATCTTCTTCACTTTTGGTGAAGCCCAACCTCGTCAAATAGTTATTAATCCTAGTGTACCAAGCACGGGGTGCTTATTTTAGTCCATACATTGCTCACTGGAGTATGCACACATGTGAATCTTTGATGAAGGTCTCAAATCCTTCTAGCTGCTCAATATACACATCCTCCTTAATCACACCCTTGAGGAATGTTGTCTTCACATCCATCTAAAGTGTCTTCCATCCCATCTATGTTGAAAGTGCTAGAATAGATCTGATTGAAGAGTACCTTGCTGCTGGAGCAAAGGTCTCCTCGTAATTAATTCCCTCCACATGAGAGAACCCTTTGGACATAAATATGGCCTTGTGTTTCTCCACATTCCCATCTGGTGCATGCTTTACCTTGTAAAGCCATCTGGAACTCATTACTGACATGTTTGTTGGTCTTTGGACCACTTCCCAAACATTGCTTCTGATAATGGAGTCATACTCCTCAACCATGGCATTAGCCCATACTTGTTTTTTCATTTCTTCCTCGAATGAGGATGGCTCAACCTCTACACTCTCGCTCATCAAAGCCATGTATCCAGTGTACCGATTTGGTGACCTCCTCTACCTACGTTGAGATGTGGATGCTCCCACATTCTCTTTAGTATCGTGCATTAATATGTCAACCTCTCTAGTGTGCTTCCTTCCATCTTTGGAAGTCTTTTCATGATTGGGTACTTCCACTCTCTGCTCCTATGCATGTGGTTTCTCCACATCATCTTGAGGTCTTCCTTAGGAGCTAAAAGCTCCTCTTCTCCATGCAATTGAAGCTCCCTCTCAAGGGAACATCTCATGGCCTTCTCTTCATCGAACTTCACATCTCTATGAACCACTGTCATTATATGAGATGGAAGGTACACCCGATAGTTGTGAGGTGTATTAGTGTACCCCATAAATATGCCCAACTCAACTGTTGTTTCTAGCTTTTTCCCTGCATCCTTGGTAACATGATAGTAGAATGATGAACCAAAGATCCTTAAGTATGCCACATCTGGTTTCTTACCTAAAAAATATTCTTTCGATGTACTCATCTTGAGAATCTGAGGAGGACTCTTGTTCTTCACATATACAGTTGTGTTGCATGCTTCAAACCACAAGTGCAACGATAGGCCTTGATCATGTAACGTTGCCCGTGCAACTCCCACAATACTTTTGTTTTTCCTTTCAACCACCCCATTTTGTTGTCGGTTATGTGGTGCTATTAACTCCTTTTGAATTCCTTCTGATGAACATAATTTCTTGAATTCATTCGACACATATTCTCCACCATTATCACGCCTAAGAGCTTTAAATTCCCTGACAATGTCTTTCTCCACAAGTGCTTTAAATTCACAAAATTTAGCAAACGTCTAATATTTCTTTTGCATGAAGAAAATCTAGCACTTACGAGAAAAATCATTTACAAATATTACATAATACCTATGCTTGGCCATGGAGGCTGTCAAGAACAATCCACAGACATCTAAGTGAACTCTTTCAAGGATCGCTTGTGCTTGATTGTCTTTATCATGAAAGGTAGCTTTGGTGTACTTCCCTAATGTACTCCCTTAGCATGTGTCTCTCTTCTCTAGTGTACCCTTGGGAAGTCCTGTACAAATTTGTTGCATGATATTCAAAGCTCTGTGGTGCGAGTGACCCAATCTTCTATGCCATGACTCATTAATGTCTTGACTCTGTACCTTCTCTTCTTTTGTGCTCAAAGCAACATAATCTTCTACATCCAATTTGTAGAGGTTCTTCACCTGAACCCGAATCCACTTCACTTGTCCTAAGGCTATGCGCTGAACAAAATCCTTTCCCTTCCTTAATATCACATTGTATCCATGGTCCTCCAACATCGAAATTGAAACCAAATTATTCTTCAAACCTGGAACACACATGAAATATTTTAATGTGAGAGGAGAATCAAAATCCCTCTAAAAGGTAATAATACTGATGTCGAACACGTTATACCTCCCATCGACCTTCTTGTGCGAACACTTTGTGGCACAGTGTCCCAGCTCGTGACAGTGAAAACATTTAATCTTTGACATGTCCTTCTTCTTTCCACCATGACTGGAATCTTATTTGGAATGGGATGACTTTCCTTTCCCTTTCTTTTCCTTCCCAGCTAAGGCACAATTCTCCTCATCATCATGCATGGATGAGGATCCATCTCTAGTGTTCCACTAAATCTCTCCTTGCACCAAGTCAGACCACAACCAATCCAACTTTGGTAGCTTCTCCCTCCCATTAACCGAGTCCTGGTAGTTGTGCCAGCTCTTGGGAAGGCTTATAAGTGCTAAGCTCACCAGATTGTCTTCAGCAACTGTAACACTGATACTTCCAAGCTCATCCCAACATTGGGTGAACTTGGTCAAGTACTTCGGTATTGTGTTGCCTTTCTCCATCTTGATTTTTCTGAGCTTGTCCTTCAATGCCAACTTCCTATGGTCATTTTTGTTTTGAAACAGGTCTTTCAAGGCCTTCCACATTGCATATGGAGTCTCCTTACCATGGAGGTTCGAGACAATATGATCTCGAACTCCTTCTAGGATAATCCTTCTCACCTTTGCCACACATTTTCTCCACTCTTCTAGATCTTGAGCATCAACTGCTGGAGGCTTAGGAATATCTTTGTTTATGAATTCCTTGAGCTCATTGTCTTCCAACATTGCCTCCATCCCATCCTTCCAAGAAATATAGTTCGAACTACCCTCAAGGGCATATTCGAGTCTTAATCCATAAAACGACATCCTACTGGCTCTGAAGTATGATACTTGTTTGATACTGCAAATTCAATTTCACCTACAAAAGGCAAACTCGTATTCTCCTCTCCTATAATGATTTCAGTTATGATACCATGTAGAAATTCCTTGTAGATTCAAACTGCTAATTGTAATATTCTAAATTAATTGACTTGAATCTACTCTACTCATCAGTGGAAATAATTAAACGATCGCGAAATCATGAACCATATAAGAGAAAGAATTCAATCAACACATAACACAATGATTTCTTGGGGAAAGCCACAGCTAAAAAAACCATGCTATCTGTATATTTCATTAGTCATAAAATATGAGAAGATTACAATGCTTTTCTCAAGCCCAAGCAACCTCTACACTATCTTTATTTTTCTCACTGCTTCCTAAACAAGCCTTGGCCAATTCTTAACCAATTTTCTACTTGATCAAGTCCCTATTTCCTTGTGTTGTTCCTTAAGGAATTAACCCCTATTTAATTGGGAAATTCCTCAATTATGAATTATGCAATCCTCGTAGGCCTTCCTCTAACTGCATACACCACCTATACAATTTGGATGATTATACAATTAATAGTACACTATCCCTGAACTCCAATCTCAACTGGGTCTTTCTTTGATCTTACATGCATGAGTTAATTATGAGCAAATATTCAGTTTACTGGCTGATCACTGAAGGCAACACTACACTGCACTTCAGGAAGCACCACATTGTACTTCAGGTAGCACCACACTGGACTTCATGTAACACCACATTGTACTTCAGGCATAACCACACTACACTTTAGGCAACACCACACTCGATTGCAACTAACACCCCACTAGACTGCAGGAAGCACCACACTGCTAGACCTCCCACTAGTTCCTCCTTCAAATGTAACTAGTTTAACCAACTTTAACTTAGTTATATTGAATTAATTAATTACAACTCAAAATAAATTCAACCAGAGCTCCTAATTGTAGGAGACACTCTATATGACTTTAGTTAGACCCTTAACTCGAATTAACTGAGCCAACTAAGTCAAATTAACTTAGTTAACTAATATAAGTTGTCATGAGATGTGGAATTACAATTTTATTCCCAACTTAGTTTAAGGACAAAATTAAATTAGGATTTTCTTGTTGCATTTTCAATACCAACAATCGTTGTTAAGATCAAGTTCTTCTGGCTAGCATAATTTTTTCAAGAATGAATGCAACAATTATGTCCCTTTCATTGACATTTTTTAGTGTAAAAAACACTCATCTTTCTTATGCTCATCGGGTTCCTCTAGTTGGGCCTTCATAGTAGAAATAATAAAATAGGGTTCCATGTTGATGACAATTTTCCCTTATCCGTGGAATCATGTGGAATCAGTTTTCATCAAACTATGAGGCTTCCCACTCAACCAATAACCATTGTTTGTGGAAAGGATTTTGTGGTTATTGCACAATTTTCTCATGTTCCTTTATGACTTATCAATCTTATTATTTGCATGTGGCATTCGCTAGTTTTCTTGAGGTTGGATATCTTTGCTTTTTCCTTTATTCTAAGAATTTGGGTCACCTTTACCCTCTTTTTGTTTTAAATGATTTCTGATTGTAAACTCTTTTTTAACTAATTTATCAATCTTGATGACATAAAAATAAGTGACTCTTGACAAAGAGTTCTTCAGAAACTTCATTTATATTTGAACATACCTATTTAGACCACTAAAATGTATTAGAACAAAGTGTCTTTTGGAGCCCCTAATACTTAGTTTTGTGCATAGGGTGTCACTAGCATTAATGTACTCTGAAACAATGTGGTCTTTACCTTGGTGTAAAATTGTCCATCTCATGTACTTTTCCTCCTGGTTTTTAATAGGTAAGTAATCCTCATTAATGGTGTTAACAAATTCCACCAAAGTATGCTTTGTTGCATATAGTTCAAGATCTCTAGCATGTTGCACATAGTAAGTATCCCACCAATCTTGCACTTAGGTAAGGGCCTTTAAGATGCTACCATAGTCTTCTTACTATTGGAAAAGTTAAAATAGAGAAATAACTCCCTAGCAAATTTAACCATCTCTCTAAAGCTTATACAATTATCTTTCCTTAAATTAGAGAGACATCAAAATTAACTTGTACCTTATTTTTTTATAGTAACTAGTGAATCAATAACTTCATAGGATTGATATAGGAAGGACTCGGGATCAAATCATAGTGGTTGTCATTATTGACCTCAATATCAAGATATTCAAATTGTCTTGCCCCTTCGGGCTTATAGGAATTACTAGTCACGATTTTCAACTTGTTCAAAGTTTTGTTGCATAGGCTAACATGTCTTCGGATAATAGAAATGGGGTGGAGGGGGAGTTAAACCCGCTAGCTAGCAATAGAACTATTGTCATTTGAAAAAAATTAACTTGTGCCTTGAGGGGTTATGTTGCTCCAAAATAAAGGTGATGTCATCATTGTTGGGAGTCCTCAAAGGATCTAGGAAAATTATTTATTATCTTGTTCATTTATAGCTCAAAAGATATCTAAAGCAATATCTTAATATGATATTTTTCTCCATTGCCTTATATTCTTCATCCACTATTAGAGGTCACTTGTGTATGAGAGGGATGTCTTCACCAATATTAGTTAGATCAAGTCCCAACTCTCTATACTTTGATCTCATCAAGGACATGCACTATATGGGGTGGAATGTTTTGATACCATCAATCTGTACTATGTTGAGAACAAAATGAAAAAACATGAAAACAAAATTTTGAAAAAAGAATATTACAATGAAAACCAAATTCTATAATGAAATGATGAGAAACACTACAATATATGTAGCAATACAATATAAATAGAGTAACGTTAGCTTATTTTGAAAAAGATATGTGATCAATGCGCTTAACCTAAAAGGTCCCATAACAAGAGGATTAAACTACATTTATAATAATGTTAAACAATCCTAAGAAACAAAATCCTAAATGCAATAACCTTAACCTTAATATGGTTATAGTTAAGCGGGAGCATTCAGTTGGAATAATTTGAGTTGTTTGATAAAAAGGGTGATTTTGGTGAGAACATATCTTGTTGCTTGGAGCTCCATTTTGGGCCTTCTTTATTTTGTTGAAAATAACATTAGCACTGAGTCAAGTCCCAGGAAAACATAACAACCCAAAAACAAAAGGGTCATGTACCAAAAAACATGACCCATATACTATCAATAATGGACACTTGAATTAACCCTAATAGATTCCCTAGTCTTCAATTGTTTTTATATTGCTACTTTAAATTTAGATTATAAAAATTATTATAAATTTTCATTGTTATGCAACTAGCTCAAAAAAAGATAGATCAACGACTTAAAAATTATCCTCTTCATGGGGGAACCTCCTTTGCATTACATAAATGGACATTTTTTTGATGATACAAATGACAGTACCTCCTTTCTATATATAGGATTCTAAGGGGTCACAATAATAAAAATAGTGGGATTCTATGGGTCACAAAAATAACAATATGGGGACTACATGGGCACAACAATAACATTAAGGGGGTTACACTAAGGGGCGACACTAGTTTTATATGGACCTAACATGCACCTATCCTTCAAAAAAGTGTTGTCCTCAACACTTGAGTAGTTTTGGATGCTTTTGTATAAGTTCTCATCCTCCCATGTGGAATCTTCAATGGGTAAGTTCTTCCACTTGATGAGATACTCTAAAATTGATCAATTTCGTAGCTCTCAGGTTCTTGTTTCCATGAATTCCTCAGGTTCCAATATGATTTTTCCTTCCTCGTCAAGTTCTAGCAATATTGTTTGAACTGGGAGCTTGTCACCTATAACCTTCTTTAAGCATGAAACATGGAAAACTGGGTGCACTCAGTAACATGCAAGAATCTCCAATTTGTATGCCATAGTACCAATATTTTGCAATACCTTGTAAGGATCATAGTACTTTGGTGATAATTTATTATCCTTCTTATCTTGCTTGAGGGACATTCGTTTGTGTGGTTGTAGGCGTAAAAATACCCAGTTGCCTACATCAAAACTTCTTTTGTTGTGATGTTGATATGACTATTGTTTCATTCGATTATGCACCAAAATGAGGTTATCCTTTAAGAGTTGGAGAATTTTTTTTGATTCTCGATGTGATCTTCCAATTCTTGAACCTTAGATTTTTCTCTTAAATATCATGTGATGGACAGTGGATGATATCCATAAAGTGCCATAAATGGGGTCATTTTTGCTGTAGTATGGAAGGAAGTGTTATACTAGCATTCAGCTAGAGGTAACCACTTGATCCATTGTGTTTGTTTATTAGATACAAAGAAACAAAGATATCCTTCCAAACATTTGTTCACTATCTTAGTTTTCCCATCAAATTGAGGATGATAAGATGAACTATGAGCTAATTGAGTACCCAAACAAGAAAATAATTCCATCCAAAAAATTTCAGTGAAAATGGGATCTTTGTCACTTGCAATAATATTTCCATAAATGAAATAGAAAATTTGTTGGCTTTAAATGGATGAGATAATGCACAAAAGTGTGCATACTTGGTAAGTCTATCAATTACCACCATGATGACACTCTTTCCTCCGGAGTTGGGTAAACCTATGATAAAATCCATTAAGACTTCTCCCAACATTGACTTGGAATGGCTAAAGGTTGTAATAGACCCAAGGTCTTAATTGTTTCAACTTTATTTTGTTGGAAAACCAATCATTCCACTACAAACTTTTGAATATCAAATTTAAGGCCATCCCAAAAAAATTCCTTCTTGACCATGTGGTAAGCTTTTAAAAACCTTGAGTGCCCTCCTAAGGGAGAGGTGTGCATGTTATGCAACCAACTCACAAAATGAGAGATCGACAACTTAAAAATTATCCTCTTCTAGGGGTAAACCTCCTTTACATTACATAAATGAACCATTCTTGGATGATAAAAATGACAAAAACTCCATTCTATAAATAGGAGTATAAGCGGTCACAATATAATCAAAGCCTACACAACAATAATAATGTAAGGACACAACAATAAAAATAGTGAGTTTCTATGGGGCACAATAATAACAATATGGGGACTGCATGGGAACAACAATAGCAATAAGGGGGCTATACTAACAATAACAATAAGGGGCTACACTAGTAGTATAGGGACATAACATGCCCCTCTCGTTCAAAAAAAAAAAATTCCTCAATGCTTGAGTAGTTTTGGATGCTTTTGTATAAAATTCTCATCCTCCCATGTTGAATCTACAATGGCTAAGTTCTTCCATTTGATGAGATACTCTGAAATTGATCAATTTCGTAGCTGTCGGGTTCTTGTTTCCGTGACCGCTTCAGGTTCCAATATGATTTTTTCTTCCTCATCAAGTTCTGGAAATATTGTTTGAACTGGGATCTTGTCACCTATAACCTTCTTTAATCATGAAGCATGGAAAACTAGGTGCACTCAGGATGATGCAGGAAGCTCTAATTTGTATGCCATAGTAACAATATTTTGCAACACCTTGTAAGTACCATAGTACTTTGGTGATAATTTATTATCCTTCTTAGCTTGCTTGAGGGAGATTTGTTTGTATGGTTGTAGCCATAAAAATACTAAGTCACCTACATCAAAACTTATTTTGTTGTGATTCTGATTTTCCTGTTGTTTCATCCGATTTTGCACCAAAGTGAGGTTATCCTTTAAGAGTTGGAGAACTTCTTGTTGATGCTCGATTTCATCTTCCAGTGCTTGAACCTTATAACTTTCTTTTAAATATGATGTGATTGATGGTGGATGAGATCCATAAAGTTCCATAAATGAGGTCATTTTTGCTGCAATGTGGAAGGAAGTGTTATACCACCATTCAACCAGAGGTAATGACTTGACCCATTTTGTTTTTTTATCAGATACAAAGCAACGAATATATCCTTCCAAACATTTGTTCACTATCTCAGTTTTCCCATTAGATTGAGGATGATAAAATGAGCTATCAGCTAATTTAGTACCCATACAAGAAAATAATTATGTCCAAAAATTCCAGTGAAAATGGGATCTTTGTCACTTAAAATAATCTTTGGGTTTCCATGTATCTTTTGAATTGTTTCCATAAATGCAGTAGCAACTGTACTAGCTTTAAATGGATGAGATAATGCACAAAAATGTGCATATTTGGTAATTCTATCAACTACCACCATGACAATACTCTTTCCTTTGGACTTGGGTAAACCTGTGATAAAATCCATTGAAACCTCCTCTCAACGTTGACTTGGAATCGCTAAAGGTTGTAACAAACCTGGGGTCTTAATTATCTCAACTTTTTAATATCAGATTTAAGTCCCTCCCAAAAAAATTCCTTCTTGACCATGTGGTAAGTTTTTAAAAATCCTGAGTGTCCTCCTAAGGGAGAGGTGTGAAATTCCAAAAGAATCTTTTCTTTGAGTTGGGAATCCTTACAAATATATAAGCAATCTTTGTACCATAATGAATCATATTTCTAGCTAAATGTATTAGATATATTGGAATCTTACTGCATGTTTTGAATGTGCATCCACACTTCTTCAACATTCTTACAATCACCCCTAGATTCAATTATCCAATCTGGTTGGATAATAGAAATGGAACAAAGAAATCCTTCCACATCCTCATCCTTTCTTGAGAGTGCATCTGCAACAACATTTTGCTTCCCTTTTTTGTACATGATTTCAAAGTCATAACCCAACATCTTTGTGACCCATTTTTTCTTCCCTTCTGAAGATAATCTTTGTTCCAAAAAGTACTTAAGACTATCATGATATGTTTTTACCTTGAAGTGTCTTCCCATTAGGTAAGATCACCCTTGGTTTAATGCATGTAGTATTGCCAACATTTCACAATAAAGGTTTTTGTGAGGTATGGCGTAACTAAGACCGGTGCTTGGCACATTGCCTCTTTAAGATGTTCAAAGGCCTTTGCTAGGTCCCTATACTACTAGTATAACCCTTTATTGTTATTAGTACAACCCCCTTATTATATTGTTGTGCCCATGTAGTCCCCATATTGTTATTTATTGTGCCCCATAGAAGCCCCACTATTGTTATTATTATTGCCCTTACATTTTATTGTTATGTCGGCTCTGATTATATTATGACCCCTTATACTCCTATATATAGAAAGGAGGCCTTGTCATTTGTATCATCCAATAATTGTTCATTTCATATAATGTAAAGGAGGTTGCCCCCTCGAAGAGGCTTATTTTGAAGGAATTTATCTATATTTTCTATCTTTTGTGAGTTGGTTTCATAACATTTGGTATCAGAGCTTTGGATTCTATGGTTTTCATGTTCCAAACAAGTCTTCATGGAATTTTCGCTATTACTTTTTTTCTGTGTCGTTTCAAAAGATAAAAATACACCCAATTGAGATGAAATCATTCTGAACCTCGTGTCCGAATTTCAGATATTGTATCGCTATATTTTCAGAGATCTAATCTGAGGAAGTTAGGGTTTTTGCAAGCTCCAGAATTCCATCTCAAATAGGTCATCGTGGAATTTTCGCTATAATTACTTGTATACGAAGTTTTAGACTCTTAAATTAAAACCCATTTGAGCCACAACCTTGGTGAAGCTCGAGCCTAAATTTCAGATCTTGTTTCACTATATTGTCGGAGATATAGTCCAAGACATTTAGGGTTTCTATAGGTTCCTGAATTACATCCCAAACAAGTGACTTGGGGAAAATCGTCATAACTCTCTCTATGAGCATCTGATTCAAATTTCGTAAAAAATTACAGAAAGCAGACAGACTATATTTTTTGGGTATCAGTTTTCGAATCTAAGGTCAAAACAGTGACGCATGGCACGTTGTACATTTTTGCTCTACTGAACTAGTCTATACTTAGGTCCTCGCGGGCAATTGGGAATAACTCTTTCTTTAGGAATCCAATTGCGATCAGACTTGCAGGGTTAGAAAACGGACTCTGAGGGCTATCATAGGATGCAATTTTATAACTTGGAGATGTGAAATTATAGAGTTATATTCATTTCAAGACTAAACTCCTAAAATCAAGAAAAAATGATATGAGGAAATTTGACGGAAAGGATCCAGTAAATTGAATACTACAGATGGAGAAATATTTGATCTACATGAGGTACAACTATTAAAAAAGGTACATATTCATCTTTATATTTAGAACCAAATCAATTTTTATGGTATAAAGGGCTTTGTTCTCGTAAACCGCTTGTCACCTAGTCAATTTTCACAGAGGAAATGATAGCACACTATGAGGATACAAAGAGAAACACCTTCTTTAGCCAATTGATAAATATAAAACAAAAGAGTTCAATGGAAGAGCACATTGCGGACTTCCAAAAATTGAATATAAGGGTAAATGATATTCCAGAGAAGCAAAGGGTTGATGTCTTCATAGGGACTTTAAAGGATAACATTCAACATGAGGTTCGTCTTTGGGAACCTGATTCATTGGAGAAGGCATTCAAATTGGCAAGAAAAATTGAAAGCGAAATTATGGAAACAAGGAATCCCACCACTTATGACTATAATTATGGAAGACTTTTTTCTCCTAGCCTTCCACAACCTACAAGGTTTACACGACAACAATTGGAAGAAAAAAGAGAAAAAGGGATTTGTTACAATTTTGATAGCAAATACACTAAATGTCATAAGTGTGTTGAGAAGAAATTATTTTACATAGATTATGAAGAGGGGGAAGAAAAGGATCAAGAAACATCAAAAGAAGAGGATATACGCTAGGAACCAACCCCAAAGAAAGAAGAAATGAATCTGACCATATATTGTAAAGAATTGGCAAGAATTACCACTCCTCAAACTCTCAAGATAGAAGGACATATCAAGAAGAAAAATGTTTAAGAAGTGAAAGATCACATCGAGCATCAAGAAATGAATCT
>APFE030817466.1:101877-135384 GCA_000404065.3 Pinus taeda | reverse complement strand
AAAGGTATTGACCCTAAGACTTGCATCCATCATATCTATATTGAGGAAAATAGTAGACCAATCAAATAACCTCAGAGAAGGATGAATCCAAATCTTAGGGAGATAGTTAAAGAAGAGCTCTAGAAACTACTCAATGTAAACTTCATTTATCCAATTTCAGATAGCCGATGGGTTTCTCCTTTGGTTATAGTACCTAAAAAGAATGGTAAATGGAGGGTATGAATTGATTACAGGGAATTGAATAAAGAAACTTTGAAGGATCACTTTCCTTTGCCTTTTATCGATCATGTATTAGATACATTAGCAGGCAAAAAGTACTTTTCATTTCTGGATGGTTTTAGTGGTTATAATCAAATTCAGATAGCACCTGAGGATCAAGATAAGACCATATTTACCTGTCCATGGCGAACTTTTTCCTATCAAGTGCTTCCTTTTGGATTATGTAATGCACTCGCAGCATTCCAAAGAGCAGTACTAGGAATTTTTTCTGATCTAATCCATGATTGTGTAGAGATTTATATGGATGATTTTACAGTTTATGGTGACTCGTTTGAAGAAGCATTAGCAAATTTGGAAAAAGTACTTATAAGATGTAAAGAAACAAACCTTTCATTAAGCCATGAAAAATGCTTTATGATGTTTACTAAAGGTATTGTTTTAGGACATCACATTTTAGGGGATGGGATTAAAGTTGATAGATCAAAAGTTGAAGTCATCTCCAAATTGCCTATTCCAAATTTTCAAAGAGTTGTTAGAAGTTTTCTGGGATTTATTGGATACTATAGAAGATTTATAGAAAACTTCACTAAAATAGCATCTCCACTCTTCAAACTGCTTACAAAAGACTATGAATTCAAATGGGATCCTGATTGTCAATCAACATTTGAAACTTTGAAAACAAGAATATTTGAAGCACCTATCTTGAGAGGACCAAATTGGAAGCTCCCTTTCCATATTTCTATAGGTGCTTCAGATACAGCTTTAGGAGTTGTGTTGGGTCAAAAATATTTAGTCCGTTATGCCATTTACTATACCAATCAAAATTTGACTCCCACTGAGTTGAACTATACTATAACTGAAAAAGAGTTCTTAGCTGTTATTCATGCAATAAATAAGTTCAGACATTATATAACAGGCTATGAAACTTTTATTCATACTGATCATTATGCAATTAGATATCTAATGAAAAAACCTCTTACTAATGGCAGAGTTACAAGGTGGCTCCTACTTTTGTAGGAATTCAATATTACTGTGTTGGATAGACCAGGGAAACAAAATATAGTTGTTGATTTCTTGTCTAGGATTCAGAATACTAAAGAATATTCTCCTGTAGAAGATAAGTTTCCTGATGAATATTTATTTGCAGTAACTACTAAGACCCATTGGTATGCAGATATTTCTAACTATTTGATTACAGGGAAACTACCTCCACATCTATTTCCTAGTGAAAGAAGAAAGATTATTCAGGAGAGTTCAAAAGATTCATGGATTTCTAATGAATTGTTTAAAACAGGGCCAAATCTTGTGATCAGAAGATGTGTTAGGGAAGATGAAATGCCTGATATCCTCAAGGCATGTCACGATGAACCATGTGGCAGACACTTTACTGAAAAAAGGACAGCCTATAAAATTCTCTCTTTAGGATATCATTGGCCTTCCCTCTTCAGAGATGCAAAAAAATATGTCAAAAGGTGTGATAGCTGCCAAAGAGTAGGGAAACCTACCCTTTTAAATGAAATGCCATTGCAACCACAGGTACTCATTGAACCCTTTGAAAAATGGGCTTTAGATTTCATTGGACCTATTAATCCACCATCTAAACAAAAGAAGTATATATTGGTATGCACTGATTATGTCACTAAATGGGTAGAAGCCAAAGCATTATTTTCTGATACTGAAAATTTAGTTATTAGTTTTCTTTATGAGGACATTTTTACTCACTTTGGTGTTCCAAAAGAAATTGTGACAGCTTAGGGAAGTCAATTCACATCTAACTTGGTGGAGAAGCTGATGGAAGAATACAAAATCAAGCACAAAAGATCTACTCCTTACCATCCGCAAGCAAATGGTCAAGTGGAGTTTACAAACAAATTTCTCGAAAGCATCATCACCAAAACTGTTCATCTACATAGAAGAGATTGGGTAGAAAGACTTCTTGAAGCCTTGTGGGCCTACAGAACTACATGGAGAAATACAATAGGACATTCTCCCTATGAACTTGTTTATGGGAAAGAAGTCCTGCTCCCCCATTGAGTTCCAAGTCAAAACCTTCAAGATGGCAGTGCAGTTGGGGATGGATCTATCAGAAGCCCAAAAGCATAGAATGGAGCAGTTAAATGAGCTAGATGAGATCAGACAAGAAGCAATCCTAAGAACTGATCTAGTTCAATATCAAAGAGCTAAGTGGCATGATAAATACATCAAAGAGAAAAAGCTTCAAGAAGGAGATTGGGCATTGCTATTTGATTCCAAGTTTAAAGATTTCAAAGGAAAATTTCAGACTCATTGGCTTGGGCCATATGAGATTGACAAAATCTTTAGCAATGGAGCGGTAAGAATCAAAACCATTGATGAATTTCAAACTCCTCTTATTTTGAATGGTCATCGATTAAAGATCTATCATAAGGCACTCTCAAAAGAGGAATTTGTCAGAATCTTTCAAGATAATTCTGCAATAAGGCTGGTGAAGAATAATTCTTCTTCTCCACCAGCCTAGCCTTTATTCTTTTCTGTTCTAAAAATAAAAATAAAATAAAATGTATAAGCTTGAAAACCAATCACTGATTGGTAGTCCTATATAGAAAATACAGGGTGAAAATCAGGAACTTCTGACGCCCTATATTTTCCAAAAAAAAAAATCCCCTCTCTCTCTCTTTCTCATTTTCATTCCACTTCACTTCATTTTCATTCCACTCCACTTCATCTCATTCCACTCCATTTCATTCATTTTACTCATTCCACCAATAAAAGTTTTTATGAACATTTTTATTCACTCAGTCATCAATCCATCCATCTCCATTCAGTCATATGATTGTTGAGTCAGTTTCCGCAGCTGAATCCAGTTTCTACAGCTGCAAACTGATTCCGCATCTAGTTGTGTTTTTGCAGCTAGCACCCTATCATTCAACATTGGCAGTTAGATAATAGGTAAAAAAAATAAAAAACAAATGCAGGTATGACCGAGGACATATTATGAAGACATGGGGCACCTAAAGGAGTAGTTGATCAAAGCTTAATGGACAACAAGTGGCAAACATTCCAAGGTATGAGTAGAAATTTATTTCAAATAGCATTCAAAGCACATTTTTGCATAGTTATTAAACCATAAGCTCCACTATATGCAATGATTGGCGTGATAGCCTCCATAACCATTCCACGACCTATGATTCCTCAAAGAACCATGCATTTATTTTTCCCAACGACCTCATGATTAATCCTCAGATTTAACTCGTGTTTGGCTGCATTTTTACACTCCACCTGTAATTATGGGACGTGGCCGATTTGATTACGGCTCTTCTCCATTGCATAAATTCTATAGCCATTTCATAAACGTGTTTACGTCTACTCCGCAGCTGTCCAGTTTCAAAATTCTGCCGGGTTCACTTCACTCCCCTACTATTTTATTGAAGCCACAGGTACATTCCCACCTTGTTCACATAAGCCTCTACTCCATTCCGTGAATTCACTTTTGCTGCCTGTCCTCTATTTTCCACTCACAGTCACTGGTTTTCTCCATAAACCCTGTTCACTTCTGCTAATCCAGCTGTCTCACCTCCACTAAACCCTTGTCACACAGACGAATTTTAAGAACAAAATGAAAGAATGGGTCTATTGTTGAGGGCAAAACCGGAAGGGCCCAAGTTTATGGAGGGGTACCAACAAGTAAAGAACATATTAAAAAAGGCACGATGGCTATGGTTTATTCAAAAATTCAAGGGCTACAATAAGGAGATTACAAACGCTTTTGCAAGGTCTTTTAATGGCCTTGAGGTGGAAACTGGGGACCTGAAGTTTACAGTTACTGAGGCATCCATAGCAGCCACTATAGAACTTCCTCAAGAGGGAGAACGTTGGTTCAAGAACAAGAGCTTTGATGAGAAGGCTTGGAGGGTTATCCTATGCAATCTAGGTATGGATGTAACTATATTCAAATGAAGAATTCCTGTCCATGCTTTAGAAGAGAAGTGGGCCAATTTATTGTTGATTATTCAAAAGTTCATTACGTGTGAAGGTCATTTTGGATTAATGTATATGTATCATACCCGGCTGCTGATGAACTTTTTAGAAAACCAAACCCTCAATCTGCCTTACTTTTTATTACTAAGCTTAAAAACTATGTGCACAACCATCCAAAATAATATAGAGGACATAGAATCCCACTTGTATCATCACGGGCTTGTGAAAATTTTAATTGAAGACCAATTGAAGAAAAAGAAGGATACCTGGGAATGGTTTTTGGTGAGAAACTACTTTCAAGATCCACCTGAAATGCTTGAGAGCAGTACAACAAGAAAGAGTAGGAAAAAGGAAACTAATGTGAGAATTCAAGACACTCCTAAATAAATTAATCAAGAAGATAAGCTACCTGAAAAAAGGGAGGAAATAACCAAGGATAAAAAGAAAAGAAAATTGAAAGGGAAAAGAAACATAGAGGATGTCTACCAATCACCAGAACCTTCCTTAGAAGAGGACCACAAAACACTATCTGAAAGGCTAACTCACCTTCAAGGACAATCAACTGCAGCTAGGAAGAAAGAAAAAGAAAAACAGAGTATGGGGAAAGAGGGCACTAGCCCACAACATTTAAGGAGAAGCACCAGGCTTAGAGGAAAGTGGAGGAAAGCACAAACAAAAGGGCCCCATTTTATTGACTTAAGAGGGGGAACATCGGAAAAACCTCCAGCTGGCCGTAGCCCACCTCATTCTCAGCCAAATATTGAAACAAGTCCTCTAGATGTTGACATAAGTCCTTCTCGGCCAAACTTTGAAATTAGTCCTCCTCAATAGGACTTTGGGGTCAACCCAAGGAAAACTTCACCCGAGATAGACCTAAATCAGCAAGAGATATATGATTATATAGAATCCTTGGAAAGGATAGCCACAGGTCCAAGCACTTCATCCATCCAGCCTCATACAACACAGGACACTCAAATCCAATCATTGAAACATGAATTTTTTGAACTAGAGGTCCTAAATAGACACATTAAACATGAAAATGAAGCATTAAAGGAACAAAGAAGACTGGATAAGATCATTCATGACAACACCATGCTACATCTTGGGCTATGGTAGAAAAAGAACAGGAAATTGAAGAAAAAGTGCAAGAGGATAAGTAGAGCACTGATCAATCTCAAATTCAGATGCTTGATGAGGAAGCCCGGGATGTTAGCAGCACCAAGAAAGAGAAGAAGAGGTTTGGATGTACTAGCAGAAGTCTCAGAGCATATGATTTGAAGGGGGGATAGTCAAAATTTTGGTTGCATGGGGACATGCAACACCTTCATAGTGGGGGTATGTTGAGCCATGAACTTGCATCTTTCCTACACATTTTTCTAGATTCTTTCCATTCACCTGGACCTCCTAAGCTATCAACATCATTGCATATTAGTCATAAAAGAGCATTTAAAGTGGTTTATTAACTATGTCCTTGTGTTTGTTGTTTGAATTAGATTTTTTCTTATGAGCTGCAGAATGCAACTACTTTCCGCAGCCATTTTTGTTAAACTACAGGTTTCAGGTGTCACGAGGCAAAGCAGGCCACATGGGCAAGTTGGAAATGATCTGGACATGGATTAGGTCCCATTGGTCCATTTGGATTCATCAAAGAATGCCGTGGTCAATGGTGGTCAAGCGGTGGTCAAACAAGAGAGTCCTACAGCAACAGGACTCCATTTTCAAACATGTGAATATTTTCGTGGCTGTTTCTAGATCTCTGGAGGCATGCTGACACCTGTAGGCTAACCACGATGTGGATCCAACAATCGCTTTTAATAGATTGCATAATCTCGGCAACCATGATGCTAAATCCATGGACATTGTTTTTTTTCACGTGTCCTCTATTCACGTAGTTTTATAGGAAAATAATTATGTAACCTTTGTTATAAATAACGCATTCTTATACGCATAGTAGTTAGTCTTTGGAATATAATTTTGCTATTAAAGAACTCACTGTGCCATGACACTAGTTTTATTTTTGTAACTGTGTTTTGAGATATATAAGAATACTTTGTTCTACATGCTTGCGTGAACGTAATTTTTATTGATAGCATGTTGGTTGAGGTTGTGCAGAGGGCCCCTACACAGTAAGGTTTCATTTCCATTGTTGCTATATAGTCTTTATGTATCATTTCTTTATTTTCACTACACATGTTTTATAGTTATTCACTTGTGTATATATTTCTAACATTTCACTTCTGTCCATGACTTTACAAGCTTTGTATAATGCTGATCACTGTGTGCATGTTTCAGGATAGAGTAGGCAACTCGGGCATCTGTACATAATTTTCATAATAAATAATGATATGGAATTAATCCTCTGTTGACTTTTCTTTTCTTAGTTTCTTTTAATTCCAGTTCTGTTTTGTTGATTTCAGTCTTGTTCATTTGATTTTTTAAGTTAGTTTAGAAATCAACTTACTCATTTCATTGATGGTTACCTTTGAAAGCCATAGCTATACTAACTGGCGAGGGATTGGAATATGAATGTTGTGATTTGATTTTAGTTTACTTTTCTGCAATTAGATATTGGATTGCTCATTTCATTGACAATTACCTCCGAAAGCCATAGCTAGACTAACTAGCGAGGGATTGAAATATGAATCTTGTGATTTGATTCTAGTTTACTTTTCTGCAATTAGATATTGGATTGCTCATTTCATTGACGGTTACCTTCGAAAGCCATAGCTAGACTAAACTGGCGAGGGATCAAAATATGAATGTTATGATTTGATTTTAGTTTGCTTTTGTGCAATTATATATTGGATTGCTCATGTCATTGACGATTATCTCCGAAATCCATAGCTAGAATAACTGGCAAGAAATCAGACTATGAATGATGTAATTTGCTTTTAGTTTCACTTTCTTTTGCAATCTTTGATTTCCTTGAGTGTAGTAGCTTAAATCATTTTTCTGTATTTAGACAACAACAGAGATGATAGTTTCATAATAAGTAGTTCATTAATTACTTGTTTAAATAGCAGCATATTTTCATTCTTGATTCAAGTATTATTTTGCACTAGTATGTTCTAAGACCTTCTGAAGTGTTAAGTTTTGGGAACCCTTATAAAGGACATAATTGCCTTAAAATCTATAACCATACTTGCCTTCTAGAAACTTAGGAATAGGAATTCCATAAACAAGGATAAAAACCCCCAAAAACAACATAAAAATAAAAAACGACAGAAGTAATAAATAGGTATCTTGCACATATAGTGTGCCACACTTCGTCAGCTTACGAATCCCAAATTGATAATTAATGTAGCAATTTAGGAGACACTAAATTGACCAAACACTAGGATAACTGAACTACAATACCAATAGATGCATGAAACTTGTTGTCTCTGTTATATTAAAAGAGTGAAATATCTAGTCATACATACAACCATGATGACCACTAGCCCCGATAGAGGAATGCTACAGTCACTGCCTCTTGCTCCTCTAAAGAGATGTACTAGCTCTGCACTTTGGAGAAGCCAAGGCTTATTACAATACACTCCAAGCTTTCTCTAAGTTATACTTATCAGAATATTGGCTCCCGAAAGCCCTTACAATGAGTTATGAGGTTATATAAATAGCAATGGGTGGGGTGACCCTTGACATTCCCCTTTGTGTTTCTTCAACTACCCTCATGTCTCTTCAACTTACACATGACTGTTTACATTCTACTATTGACACTTGGTCTTTCACTTTAAAACATGTTTACAATACAATTTGTGCATGTACCCATGTGAGACAAAAATGGTCTTGAGTAAGCTATACAAGACATCACTAAGACTTAGACAGTTGTGGGAACAATAACTCTTCAACATCCTCTTGATGATCGACGGTGGCGAATTGATGCCAAGCTTGGTAGTATGTTATGGTGTCCACATACTCTGTGGTGACATCCTTCTGAAAGAAAACTCTTTCCTCTATTGCATCTAGGTACAATGATTTGGCATCTTTGTCCAACTCATCAAATAGCAAGTGCATCATGGTATTGAGTGCATCTAGACCAATGACATTTCAGTGCATAGTGTCTGCGCTCATCGGCAAGTTTGCACTAGTGGCTATGCATATCAACTGATCGAAGTACATGTCCAACTCTAGTCAGACTTGGTTCTTTTCTTTCACCTCGGAGAGTGTGCCAATGGATGGGATTGCATGTGTGCACACAATGACATCCATGCTCCTAAACACTCATGCATGTGAATTCTATAAGCTGGTGATGAGCTGTGGGAATTCCTCATAGTTCCATATCTAACTCCAAATGCGTGATTTCAACTCCACTACCTTTGGCTTCATCATCTTTGGCAAGTGCAATGGGACTCCCTTGTACCCATTGCCCATATATGCATGTGACTAACAATAATGTGTATGTCTAACAAGATGCGTGCTCTCCTAGCACAACGCCACTGCCAACCGTTAAGATGGACAAGTGACTTATGCACAGTGACAAACTTGAAGTACAACTTCTGCATGATTGTCTCGAGAGACGATACTTCATCAAGTATCAATTTCTTCAACTCTGCTATGGTGGATGCTGTAGCTTTCTGTTCTCCCTGCTTGTCCATTTGTAGATCCTTAGCCATGCGCTCATTCTCAGCTATCAAGAATCTAACAATTGAGAAGGTGGCTTTGGAATATGCCTTTGTAGCATTGACCAATGCAGCTAGTTGTCTACGCACATTGGACACGATCACTCATTCTTCAAATTGCGCATGAGATACATGGACATACAGACTGGGCACTTTGTGTGACTGCATGACTCTGTGTTGTGACTTGTCAAAGGATATGTTGTGCATATATACTTTAGGATTTTCCTTAAGGATTTTAGTGTCTCCTTGATCGCTTGGGACTTTCTCTACTCCCAGATTTGGTGAAGCTGGTGGAGTGACCTCTTGGCCCTTAGGCATGAGGTCTATATCCTAATCTAGTTCTAGCTTAACGATATCTGTGTCCATTTGTTCTAACATCTGTTCTGTTATTCCTTACAATCTCCTAGGTTGAAAAGGAAATTGACAAGGGTAACCTCAAACCACTTCAGCTTAGTAGCTACCCCTGTTGAGCATGACAGGGATCTCTCTAAGCCTCTTATTAGTGATATGACTTTAAAGCAAATGAATTTTAGGCTAGATATGTGTATTTGTTTGTGAAAATTTGGTTTTTTTAAGGATTTGCTGAACTTAGGGTTTGGAGCCACAAGTAGGTCTAGGCTGTGGGAATACAGGAGAAAACATAAGAAGGAGCTAGATGTCAGAAACCATGGTGTAATTTGAGTATTTTTCAGTGTAGTATAGAGGATATAATGTGGATGAAACTAATGAGCATAAATAAACATGATTTCATTAGCTTAGGAAGACAAAACACATAAGTATGAAAACCAGATAATAGAGCTTGAAAAACAAGAGTTCTGAGTATTTTATCACAAGGAATTCATAGAAAGAAGAGATATAATGTAGATAAAGATGTTTAGACCATGAGAAAACAAAAGGAATGAAGTAAAGGCACCATGAACTCACTGGACTAGAGTTCCTTGAAAATAGCTGCAACCTGTATCTATATTAGCTGAAAGATGATTACAATGCAAGCCTCCTTCACAAAAAGTTCAACCTTCTTCTCCTGAAGTGAAATAATACTTATAGACTCTACTATACCACTTTCCCACCTTCAGGAGTCGAATTCCTTGGTGGAGAAACTGAATCCAAGATTCTCTCAACCAATAGGTGAGAGTGAGAAGGTGAAACTCAAACACTTCATGAAGAGTTTGTTTAGGAGTTTGCTTCTTTTATGAGGCCTAATAAACATAAAAAACAACCTATGACATACATTTATTCATGCCTACATCATCTAGCCTCATAACTTGTGCCATTACATAGAGAATCTTGACTTTGACTAATTAAAACTAGAAACTAGAAATTTTACACAGTGAAAATTTTCAAATAAAAACATAGAAAGTGCAGAAGTGTAGCGCTAACTTTGAGCTACTGGTTAGTTGGCTTCCATGGGTCAAAATACAAATCTAAGAGAATAGTCAACTAGCCCTTCAGGTCTAGTTTCCAAAATAGTTTGAATTTCTGAATTTGGAGCATGGGAAGACCTTTAAAAATCCATTCTCCCAAGGTCCCTCCAAAAGCGCAGCGTCTGTCAAAAAATGGTCCAGAATGCTAGTTGTTTGCCACTTTTTTGCATTTTTCTCCAAAAATAAGCCACCTCTGCAAAATTTGGCAAAATGGGTTTTTAGAGGACGGTAAGACCTTTCCAAAAATGTAGACCTTTCCTCAAATGGAGGCCTGAGGAAAAAGCACAGTGCCAAGGCACTGCGCTTCTGGAAAGGCTAAATTTTTGAATTTAGACCAAAATTTGCCAAAAACCTCAAAATGCTCAGAATTGGCTCAAAATTGGAGGGAAGGTGTAAAGATGAGTTTTTTATATCTTGATGGATGCTACAAAAAGCATCTCCAAGTTTCCCTCATCCTTTTAAACTTTTTTTGGCCTCCTTGAGCTTGTTTTCAAGTTGTTTCACTTTGACATTGGTGATCATGTTTTGAGCTTGATAATGATGCGCCATGTGTTTCAGCATTTGATTATCTCTATTTTCCTTCTCCAGGAGCTTCTCTAAGTGTTCATTCACCCTTTTAAGCCAATATTCTTTATCTTGATGTACCTCTATGGTGAACCTATATTCTAGGTCAAGATCCTCATTAAGCAAAAAAAAATTCTTGTTCCTCTTGCAAAGCTTTCTTGATGCCTCTTGTTCTTGTTCTTTTCCTTTTCCCTTTCACCTATGATGCTTCAGGCTCACTTGATGTCATTATCTCCTTACCTTTGTCGACTTGCCGCATTAGCTTACCTTTTTCCTTTTCTAGGATCAACTCCTTTGCTTTGAGTTGACTGCCTTCTTGTTCAAGGAATGATATGAGATATTTTTCTCTTTCCAAATTTATCACCAGCTCCTTGATTTGGTAGTCTTTGTCCTTGATAGTCTGTCTCATGCTTGTGATTTGACCCTCAGCCTTTGGATCAATTAGCTCAAACTCATGCTCCACTGTATCCTTATCCTTTGCAAAATTCCAAGCAGTGAACATCCTCAAATCACTATTTCATGAAAGGATAGGAGTTGATTGTGTTGCAGTATGATGGTTCATATTTTATAATCCTCCCTCCTTTGTGTTGTCTCTTTATTTATGGCGAAGATTTAGCCTCCATGATGACACAACATCCTAGTAGCAGGAAGTGAAAATAGATGTGAGTTGTGAATGGAAATGAAGTGATATGTAGGAGATTTTGACAAAATGATGGGAGGGGTTTTACGAAAGATGAGATGAATTTGAAAACTGATGGAAATGAGTGAAGAAAATAGAAAAAATATGTTGTTTCTTGCAAGTGAGACCAAGAAGGTTTATAATGAAATTTGTCGAAAAGAACTCTAGGAATGAGCTAGGGTTTTGTTTTTTTAGTGATTAAACATTGTTTGGAGGTGGATGAACTAGTAAAAATGATTCATCAATCATGTGTGAAAGTGTATAATATCAATTTACATGTTTTGGAAATGAAAAGTTATGATTACCATCTGTACCCTAGCATTTCCCATGGAAATTTTGCTATAAACTCTAACTTGGAGAATCATTGACATGTGATGAAATTGGGAAAGCAAAAGATGGAGGATGATGGTGTAATTACTTGTCCCTTGGCTTAGAAGTCAATAAAATCAATCTTGCAATTGAAAAATTGAGATTTGGGAGAGTTTTGAAGGATTTACGGGCACTCTATCCTGCGTGTAGCATAGTGTTCCTACGCACAACGTAGTTCATAGAAGCGCAACTCCATCTTCAAAAATACTTTTCGAGGCCTTAAACTACTCCAAATTGAGGGTTTGATAGCTTGTTCGAAATCTCTTGAAGTTTGCTATAAGATGGACACCTAAAGCATGTAATTTGGACACTCCATGAGGGAGAACAGTTGATTTTCCCAAGGTCACTCCAAAAACTCAGGGTTTCTCTGACAAAAGAGAAGCTCCAACTTGTAGAGCACTTTTGGATGCATTTCACTAATCCAAATCATGATCTGAAGGTACCATTGGAAATCTTAGGATGTCTCCTACATAATAGAGTCCTTAAGAACTGCTAACACCTGCTCCAAACCCCTGAAAAACTGTCTTGAAGTCAAGCTGTCCAGAAGTAAATTAACTCTCCCGTAGCAAGTGTATTTTGAGAATTTATTTCAAATAAGAACACCTGTGCATAAACTGAAGGAGATTTTTGTTCCTTGTACTATAATGGAAAAAAACTATTTCACATTTGTAAAATTATTCTCCATTTTTTCATAAACATATTTTGAATCAAACATGTCCCTATGAGGAATGATGAGGTGAGGTAGGGTACTGCAACATTGTCTTATTTGAAATTAAATATTACCTTTACCTTTATTTTTCTTTCCCTAAGCTTCTAACTCCCTTTACCCTTTGAATCACATGATGGACATGTTTTGTTTTGACATATGGTATCATGACGACACATGGAGTGAAACCCTAGACCATGACCTAAAATGAGGAATTTAACCATTTCATGACCCAAGACATTTAAATGAAGGTATGATACCTCGAAGAAGAAAATGACCATGATGAGTGATGAAGACCATGAGTAAGTGAAGGGAGCAATAGTGACCTAGACACAACAACCAGTGACCAAATTTTTATTTGAAGACTCATTGAAATGACAAAAATTTGACTTGACACCCTAACAACACCTTGTAAGAGCATATTTGATCACTAGTGATAGGCTAAACTGGCTGACACTAACATTGACTCCAACTAGGGATGGCAGCTCCTTGGAGGTGTCAAGAACATCGTAGACCAATTAGCCTTATCCATTGGGCAATGGAGTCAAAATGCAAAGACTAAATTCAAACTAAAAACTGATTGACTAACTGACTAACTTGACTATAAAAATCATACAGACTAAACTTACTTATGGCAGCAGACCATCGGGATCTTAGGGCCTTCACCTTGGGCTTCAAATCCTGATGATAACCGCTAACTTGTTGAAGATGTATATACAATCATGTGTAATGATACCTCCAGTGTAAGCAATCCAGCAAGTGGTTACTTACTTGAATTCTGCTTGTACTTTCCTTGAGCAAGTAGAACAAACAAAAGCTAGGCAACTTCGAGTATCCACTGAACATGTGCTCATGATCCATAAATACAAGAAAATTCATCTTTCCAGATGGCTACAAGAAATTAGTGTAGGGATCCTTAGAAATCTGAAATGTTACCTTGTATTGAAATCCAACAAAAATACAAGTACTCCTTTCATTTTGATATGAAATAATACTTGGTTATTGATCCATAGGAAGGAATAGGGAGATATGGTTTTTTGCCACTTGAGTATTGGCTGCAAATTTCTCAAGCATGAGCAACTCTAATTCTATCTCTGGCATACTGTCTATCTCAGATTCTTACTCTTCCATTTCATATTCTAAATCATCCTTGAACAAAACACATTCTTCTAGATTATTAAGCAGGTCAGCCCTATCCTTTTCATGAAAGAAAACAGTCTTTGTTAGCTAATCTCCTTGCAAGAAATCTACATCACAAATTGGCTTACTCACAAAAAATTCATGTATAGTTTCATTAGTCTCATGACTGCCATCATTTAAACCCAGATTTTCATTTTCAATAATGGAAGAAATTTCACTCACACAATCTTGACTGTGTGAGCACTGCAAACCTGCCTTAACTTGGTTTGTAACATGTTTTTTCAAAAGCTGGTCAATCTCATATTTAGACAGAGGAGACAACTGAGTTTTATAGAAATCAACATTGGCTTGGTGATTTTCATTTTCAATATAAGGAGTAGGCCTTTCTCTATTTTGATCCGAGTCTATTTCATTCAAGGAGGAAACTTTTGATTCATGTTGGGAGGAAAAATCATAAAGTGCTTGTCATATATCTTCTTCCATACATTCTTCATCCCCATACGAATTTTCAAGAAATTTTCAGAAATCTCACAACAGCTACCCCTCATTGATAAGGAAAAATTGCATCTTTGATAATGTTGAAAGAAAACTAAATGAAAATCCTTTACAGAATATAAACTAGCAGATGGTAGACTCTCATACCATTTCCTCACCATTTCCTCCAAGGTAGCCATGAAAATCTTCATTAGACAATCGTAAGGAAACTTAGCCTTTAATTTGTGGATATGAAAATGAAATTTGACCAAATGCAAACTAGGATCTTCTCCATCCTGACCTTTAAACTTTTGGCAACCCTATTTGCCAATCTATACAAGGAATTCGACACAGAAAACCAGGAATATGAGTTTGATTCATAGGAGCATACCTTTGATCAGTTGAATCCATCTTGAAAATAATTAATACACCAAGAAGTTCTTCAAACTACCGGCTTTTGAATAGTGGAGTTGCCATTAAAATTCCGAACCTTTGGATTCTTCGACATTGGATTTGCCAGGTGAAAGATGCACAACCTTTCTTGTGTTTGATCACTATTCACCATCAATAATCAGATCTGATCCTTGTCGTTCTTTCCCAGGGAAGATATGATCTTTTGTTCCTTAGCAGTGGCACCAAAAATGTTAGGCCTTACAATCTCCTAGGCTGAAAAGGAAATCGACAAGGGTAACCTCAAACCACTTCAGCTTAGTAGCTAGCCCTGGTGAGCATGAGAGGGATCTCTCTAAGTCTCTTATCAGTGATATGAATTTAAAGAAAATGAATTTTAGGCTAGATATGTGTATCTGTTTTGTGAAAATTTGGTATTTTTTAAGGATTTGCTGAACTTAGGGTTTGAAGCCACAAGTAGGTCTAGGTTGTGGGAATACATGAGCAAACATAAGAAGGAGCTAGATGTCAGAAGCCATGGTGTAGTTTGAATATTTGTCAGTGTAGTATAGAGGATATAATGTGGAAGAAACTAATGAGCAAAAATAAATATGATTTCATTAGCTTAGGAAGACAAAACACATAACTATGAAAACCAGATAACAGATCTTGAAAAACAAGAATTTTGAGTATTTTATCACAAGGAATTCATAGAAAGAAGAGATATAATGTAGATAAAGATGTTTAAACCATGAGAAAACAAAAATAATGAATTACAAGCACCATGAACTCACTGGGCTAGAGTTCCTTGAAAATAGCTGCAACCTGTATCTATATTAGCTGAAAGATGATTACAATGCAAGCCTCCTTCACAAAAAGTTCAACCTTCTACTCCTGAAGTGAAATGATACTTATAGACTCTACTAGACCACTTTCCCACCTTCAAGAGTTGAATTCATTGGTGGAGGAACTGACTCCAAGATTCTCTCAACCAACAGGTGAGAGTGAGAAGGTGAAACTCAAACACTTCATGAAGAGTTTGTTTAGGAGTTTGCTTCTTTTATGAGGCATAATAAACATAAAAAACAACCTATGATATACATTTTCATTCCTACATCACCTAGCCTCGTAGCTTGTGCCATTACATAGAGAATCTTGACTTTGACCAAGTCAGACTAGAAACTAGAAATTTTACACAGTGAAAATTTTCAATAAAAACACAGAAAGTGCAAAAGCGTAGCGCCGACTTTGAGCTGATTTTTAGGTGTCTTGCAGGGGTTAAAATGAAAATATGAGAGAATGGTCAACTATCCCTTCAATTCTAGTTTCCATAACAGTTTGAATTTCTGAATTTGGAGCAATGGAAGACCTTTAAAAATCCATTCTCCCAAGGTCCCTCCAGATGCACAACGCCTATCAAAAAATGGTCCAGAATGCTAGTCTTTTGCCACTTTTTTACATTTTTCTCCAAAACAAAGCCACTTCTGCAAAATCTGGGCAAATGGGATTTTAGATGATGGCAAGACCTTTCTAAAAATGTAAAACTTTCCTCAATTGGAGGCCCGAGGAAAAAGTGCAGCACCAAGGCGCTACGCTTTTGGAAAGGATAAATTTCTAAATTTAGACCAAAATTTGCCAAAAAATTCTAATTGCTCAGAATTGGCTCAAAATTGGAGGGAATTTGTAAAAATGAGTTTTTTATAGATTCATGGATACTACAGAAAGCATCTCCAAGTTTCCCTCATCCTTTTGATATTTTTTGGCCTCCCGGAGCTTGTTTTCAAGTTGTTTCACTGTGACATTGGCGATCATGCTTTGAGCTTGATAATGATGCACCATGTGTCTGAGAATTTGATTATCTCTATTTTCCTTCTCCAGGAGCTTCTGTAAGTGTTCATTCACCCTATTAAGCCAGCATTCCTTATCTTAATGTACCTCTAGGGTGATCCTATCTTCTAGGTCAAGATCCTCATTAAGCAGAATTGTTTTCTTGTTCCTCTTGCAAAGCTTTCTTGAGGACTCTTGTTCTTGATATTTTCCTTTTCCCTTTCGCCTCTGATGCTTTAGGCTCGCTTGATGTCATTATCTCCTTATCTTTGTTGACTTGCTACATTATCTTAGCTTTTCCTTTTCGAGGATCAACTCCTTTGCTTTGAGTTGACTGTCTTCTTGTTCAATGAATGATATGACATATTTTTCTCTTTCCAAATTTATTGCCAACTCCTTGATTTGGTAGTATTTATCCTTGATAGTATGTCTCATGCTTGTGGTTTGATCCTTAGCCTCTGGATCAACTAGCTCAAACTCATGCTCCATTGTATCCTTATCCTTTGCAAAATTCCAAGCAGTGAACATCCTCAAAGCACTATTTGATGAAAGGATAGGAGTTGATTGTGTTGCAGTCTGATGGTTCATATCTAAGAATCCTCCCTCCTTTGTGTTGTCTCTTTCTTTCTGGTGAAGATTCAACCTCCATGATGACACAATGTCCTAGCAGCAGGAAGTGAAAATAGATGTGAGGTGTGAATGGAAATTAAGTGATATGCAGGAGATTTTGACAAAATGATGGGAGGGGTTTTATGAAATATGAGATGACTTTGAAAATTGATGGAAATGAGTGAAGAAAATAGTGAAAGGATGTTTATGCTTGCAAGTGAGGCCAGGAAGGTTTATAATGAAATTTGCCGAAAAGAACTCTAGGAATGAGCTAGGGTTTTGTTTTTTTAGTGTTTAAACTTTGTTTGAAGGTGGATGAACTGGTAAAAATGACTCATCAATCATGTGTGCAAGTGTAGAATATCAATTTACATGTTTTTGAAATGAAAAGTTATGATGACCATTTCTACCCTAGCATTTCCCATGGAAATTTTGCTATAAACCCTAACTTGGAGAATCATTGACATGAGATGAAATTAGGAAAGCAAAAGAGGGAGGACGATGGTGTAATTACTTGTGCCTTGGCTAAGAAGTCAATGAAATCAAGCTTGCAAGGGAAAAATTGATATTTGGGAGAGTTTTGAAAGATTTATGGGCACTCTGTCCTGCGCACATTACAATGTTCCTACACATAGCGCAGTTCACAGAAGCACAACGCCATATTCCAAACTACTTTTGGAGGCCTTAAACTACGCCAAATTGAGAGCTTGATAGCTCGTTAGAAATATCTTGAAGTATGCTATAAGATGGACACCTCAAGAATGTAATTTGGATACTCCATGAGGGAGAAAATTTGCTTTTCCCAAGGTCACTCCAAAAACTCAGGGTTTCTCTGACAAAAGAGAAGTTCCAACTTGCAGAGCACTTTTGGATGTCTTTAACTAATCCAAATCATGCTCTAAAGGTACTATTGGAAAGCTTAGGATGTCTACTACACAATAGAGTCCTTAAGAACTTCTAACACCTGCCCCAATCCCCTAAAAAACTATCTTGAATTCAAGTTGTCTAGAAGTGCATTAACTCTCCCGTAGCATGTGCATTTTGGGAATTTCTTTCAAATCATAACACATGTGCATAAATGGAAGGATTTTTTTGTTCCTTGGACTGTAATGTAAAAAAACCTATTTCACTTTTAAAATTTTTCTCCATTTTTTTAGAAACATATTTTGAATCAAACATGTCCGTATGAGGAATGATGAGGCGAGGTAGTGTACTACAACAATCTCTTATTTGAAATTAAATATTACCTTTACCTTTGTTTGTCTTTCCCTAAGCTACTAACTCCCTTTACCCACTAAATCACATGATGGACATGTTTTGTTTTGACATATGGTATCATGATGACACATGGAGTGAAACCCAAGACCATGACCTAAAATGAGGAATTTAACCATTTCATGACCCAAGTCATTTAAATGAAGATATGATACCTCGAAGAAGATATTGTGCATGATTAATAATGAAGACCATGAGTAATTGAAGGGAGTAGTAGTGACCTACACACAAAAACCAGTGACCAAATTTTTATTTGAAGACTCACTGAAATGACAAAAATTTGACTTGACACCCTAACAACACCTTGTAAGAGCATATTTGATCACTGGTGATAGGTTGGACTGACTGACGCTGACATGTTCAATCTCTTGAGAAAAGTCCTGCTCCTAGAATTCTCACCATGTTTGCTATCTGCCAGCTATTCGAATGAATCAATAACCTGTATGGTTGTAGTTCCTCAATGTGTGCATGCTACACCTCCTGTTGTTCATGTTCCTACTACACTTCCTTCTCTCTTATGTGCAGCTCTTGTTCTTCCCTTAGTTGTTGCTTAAACTCCCACAACTCTTTTTCTGCCTCCTCCAGCTTCTGCTTCACCCTCTATCTTTGCATAATCCTTCTATCATGATGTCACCTATTTGCCTCAATCTCCAAATCTTCTCTTAATACAAGAGGATCTACTTTGAACTTGTAGCTTTGCTCCACCTCTACACCATCAAGAACCTTCCTCTTGCCTTTGTCAAGTGTAGGTCTTCTACCCTTTGCTGCTACTGATGTTGCTTCTCTCTGAGATGCTGCTACCTTCTGAGCTACTAACCACTGTACACCATTCTGATGAGTTCATTGAGCCTTGAGAAGTTATAGCATTATCTCCATGGGTCTTCCTCAGACCAATGACACGCCCCGTGGATCCAAGGATGATACACTCTTGTACAGTGGTCTTCCACTAAGCGATGCTAGTCATATGGATTGAAACTTCTAGTGCTAAAGGAGAATCTCTTGAATTCCTCCATCTCGATCTGAGTATGCCTGAGATTTTGGATCTCATACAACTTGATCCACAAAGGAAGAGTGGGCCAAGGTGCATTCTTCTTCCTATGTAGTCTTGTTGAAAACCCTATCGAGATGTGGTATGCAACCTCTTGCATGACAAAATTATCCATGTAAAACTTCGGAAAACATGCAGGACCTTTTCCACGTTGTACACTTGGATGAAGGTGCCAAGGGGTGAGGCATACCAATCTTCTATGTTAACCAATGCCTCCATCACTTCTTGTGAAATGCAAGGCAAATCTTGCTCAAATATCATCCTGTACACCGGGATGACAAAGTGGTCTAATAACTTTATTATAACTCTATGGAAATTGCACTCAGAGAACAACCTACAATAGGTGTGCACAGAGGTTTTTGAAGGTGTCCATGCACAACCCAACGCAGGAAACTACTGATGGGCATAAATTTTATCTAGTATGTAAGAAGACATGAAGAGATTTTGCTGCTGACCCTTGGGTGGATGTCATGCATCTGTTACTTGTCCCTTCAGTTGGAGAGAAAACATGTCAGACCAATTGAAAGGTATTCCTTTTTTTGCCAGCTAATCCAACACAATCACCCAACTATGCGAGAATGTTTTTGTACTCTCATGGCCATATAAGAGGTGTGCAAAGGTGACCAAGAGTTGATAAGCCTTCCGCAGTATCCTTGTCTTGTAAACTTGGTTGGGTGTTGTCTTGAACTTAGACGGATTTTTCACCCAGCTCTTCAAGATGTCTCTCGAGTTTTCACTTCTGTTGGGCCTTGTGAAGGGTGCATCCATTGTGAACACTGGCTGCAAAAAGTGACATATCTCCTAAAATTTCTCTTCCCTGAAGTTAACAAGTTCTGTTCCACTGAAACTGCTCAACACCATTGTCTCTGGATTAGTATGTGAGACAATCGAGTGGATCATGTCCATGCATGGAAATGTGAGATGCTTGCATACAATCTAGTACAAGCCAGACTTATGTATGTTGACATAGACTTTGTGATCCTCTAGCTTCTCCTCAAAGTTGCTCAAAAATATGTCATTGATGTCCTACCATTTGATCTCGATTTCCTTATCGATGAACGAATTAGTGTCTTCATAGATGGGCAAGCTCATAGACATTTTCTCAACCACATCTCGAGTTGCGCTCTCAATGGTGTCCTTTGACCCTACTCTCTTGGAAGCCATTGTACCTGTACTACTGAGAGATTGAAAAACACCTGTGGTACCTGGAGATAGAGCAACACTCATGGAAAGTAAGTTGTTAGTTGAAAACCAAAAGCAACTTGAGGACTGACATGCAACACACCTGAGTGACTGACTGGAAGATTTGCCCAATTTTCACTGGGAGGCTGGGAGATTGACTGTCAGAACTACACAAAACATAGTTCAAACTGTGAGTGAGCTAGTTGTTTGCTAAAACTATGCAGATCATAGTCCAAATTGGCATGTTGATGATGGGGGCAAACCAAGGCACTGCCTCTTAGAATTGCACAAAGAACACTCTGGGAGGCTAGTGCGAGGCAAGCTCTATTGAATTTTTGGGAGCAAGGGATGGCCTTCCATCCCAGAAATATGTAGTGCAAGCCAGGCAAGGTAGGGTATGGGCCAAGAAAGCTCAAACCTACCAACGGGTGACTGAAAATAGTAAGGACTCAATGCATGTGTGAAGATGGTTGTGGAAATGAGTGAATGAATATGCATGAAATCAGTGAGTGCATGATTAAGTAAAATGGGAAAAACAACGAAGTGTGTGAGACGAGTCGCTACAATGGAGATCGTAAGTGCAGAAACAATGTCATGCATGCAAAAAAAAGGATATGCAATGGAAAACTTGAAACATTGATTCTCCAATCTAACATGCATTAAAATGACAACAAGTGTTCAACAAAACCAAGAAAACAACACTCACACAAACTGAAATACAAAAGCGACATAAAAGCAGAAAAAAGACATGAAAAGTGGACTAACCCAGAAAGAGTTGAGCTGAGTGTGTCAAAGGTTCCTAGATGCGATGGGGAATGGTAGAGCCCCAAGATCAAAGTGAAGAATGATCTCTAAAGAATTGAATAAATAGTTTTGACAAGATCGAGGTTTATGATGCACATGCCACAAATCTACGAAACAGAAACACTTGGTGGAAGGTTTCTAAAATGGTTTTTGCATGTAACCCCTAGTTGCTAAAATAATATCCCTAAAATCTAGGGATTTTTTTGCTTTTTCATTTTTCCTTTTTTCTTTTCCAAGAAAAAGTTTCTCATGCTTGCAAGGAAACATTTCTTAGTCCTGGAGTGAACTGCTCAACTTGGGAGCACATGCAATAGACTGCAAGCCTTTGGATGACTTCTGCATAGTTTCTGGGCTATGTGGCTCAAGTTTCCCCTCAAGTTCTACACAATTTCTAGATTGAAGCCAAGACTACCAGCTTGAACTATGCAAATTATGAGAGAAATCCCAGTGATGGGTCGCTCTGCGCAATTTTCAATGGGAAGGTAGTCTACTTGCTTTACGCAATTTCAGAGAGAAGCAGGCAACCTTGATGCTCTGCAAAATTCTAGAGAGCAAGGTTTCTTTCCTTCTAGTTCTACACAATTCTCCAAGTGAGCACCAGAACCAGTTAAAAAAAAGGTCATGGGATGTCAGTTTGTGGGTGAAAGGAAAATGTTGGCTTGATGGGGCCTGACCCAAGTTTAGAGTTATTTAGCCAAACAAATCCCTACACTACTAGCCCTTTCGACATCAGCCCATGGAGCATGGACTGAAGTCTCACCTGAAGTAGTATGGGGGAATGCTAGAACCAAGTTTTTGCACCCTTGAGATGTCTGAGGGGTCAATTTAGTCAAAATATGCCTATCTTCGCACAGGTCACTTCGTGCACTGTTCTGACCCATGAGGCCTTCGCGGTCTATTATAATTGCCTGCGCGTAGCCTTGACTAGAGGCTGAGATGCTTTTGTGCTGCTATGGCAGAGATCTATGATATTTCTCCAAATTACACTGTGTCTCTTACTTATCTTCTTAAAGTTGTTAGTTGAATTTGCATAAACAGGTACCTTGTCTCATATTCACTTAATTAACACAATCATATATGTTCGCGCATCATATAAATAGTGGAAACGCAATTCATACCCAATACATTCAATGTAGAAAACAAGAAATAAATACATAGGAATGATATAAAACTTCTCTTTATTAATGCTTCTAACTGTTACAGACTCAACTCGCTCTGTGCACTTAGCTGCAGGGGTTTGCGCACTCAGCTGCAGACTACTAGGCCTCTTCACACTCACTTGCAGAGCCTTCTCTTACTTTGTGACCCAAAACTAGACTTTACACTTTAGATACGACTCAACTCTTCATCTTTAGACTTCTTATTCATTCTTTTACAACTTAGAGCCTTGCTCTAATTGTACAATCCCATGGTCCGTGGACCATGGGTAGATCTCTATAGCCAACCTTACATTACAAAATCGAGGGTAGACAACCCTATGACACATCTACAAGCTACGTGCTCCGTGCCCACAAAATGCAGAGTATTTACATCAGAGTTACAACTTTTGACCAAAATTTGGTCTTTAAGCCCCAAATATTCCCTTGGGGGATCCTGCACCCAACCTGCCCCCAACACAAACATCGTGGCTTGCCCTCGAGTCACTCTATTGGTGCGGAGATATTTGCACAAATACCTCCCAACTCTGCCTAGATTACTGTAAGGTCAACAATGCATTAATTAGCTGCCTGCTATGCTTCCTAGGCGTGCTGTTTAGAGACCACTGTAGCTGAACTGTTTCCGTGAACCTGTTCCTGTGTTCCTTGCATCTAATCGAGATTTACTTAAATAGAGGTGGTAATGATGTACGCCTCATCAATCCATGGTTGTAAGCGTGCCTTCAAAACTATTTCCTTATGTCGAGTAGCATCCACGTGCTCCTTGAGCGCTTTCGCTTGCTGCATCCGCACGAGCCTTTATGTAAGGGAAACTATCTGTGTGGTCCCTTTTACTTCATTTTACTTCTGCTGTAGCTCACACACATCTATTTCTAGGCATTGTATATTCGCGTCCTCCTACAGAGTAGTTAGAGCCTCAAACAACTATTTGAACAACTTGGTGTAGTATTTCACTGCGCTGTTGACCTCCGCTATGGCTCTTGTGATCATGCTAGGAATTTTTATCCTTCTACTGGGGAACCTATGTGGGCAGCCTGGTCAGAGGGTCTGCACCCTAGGTTTCTACCTCCATCTCTATGTCCTCTTCCTCTTCTACCAGGATTTCTTCAAAGTCTTCCTCCTCCTCATCAGTGTCCAAATTGATCACCTTCCCCTTTTCTTCCATAGTAAGCCTAGTTCTCAATTGGTTTCTAGGGGACACGTGCACTGGTACCATAGGCTACTTGTCTTTCTTGGGTATCAGTGTGTGCAACGATTTAGGGATTTCTGCAACTATCCTGACACTTATGGGGCTTCTCCTATCGTTATGGCTTGTGCAGCCTCCCTAGTAGTCATTGCTCTAGTATTCATGGCTTAGGCACTGCCATACTGCTATTCCATAGTTCTCTCAATGCCTCAGGTAAGTTCTCAAACAATTCCTTAGACTTCAAAAGATTAAACAAATCTAGGTTCATGAATCTCTACAGTGCAATAGCTCAATTCTCAAATTGCCAAGTGTTGTTTGATGGGAAACCCTTTGCAATTTATAGCGCCTTTTGAATTTGAATTCGACCATTCCCCCCACATTCGGTCCATTAATGCTCACTTGGTAGTAGATTTTCAAGAATCTGGTCCATAAAGTTCACCTTAAATGCCTGCCTCCCACTCCATTTGGTCTGAAATCAAGTATCACATCATGAAGAGTGACTATAATGGTCACTTTCTAGCCAAACTATTCGACAGTGTAGCTATCCTCATGCTGTCATGGACCCTGTGACAGTTCACTACTACGCGCAGTCCTGACATCACACAACTCCTGGGTAGAGTAGTTTATAGTCCCGCACCTCCTTTTAGCTACCTAGAGTTCTAAGACTGTGGTTGTATCGACTAGTGGGATGGTTGGGCTACCTATGTATAGCTTCAAACGACTACCATTTACCTTTACTAGGAAGAGTTCGCCATTTAATTTTACCAACTGCACCATGCCACCATTTGTGATCTCCTTAATAACATATGGTCCCAGCCGATGCATTTTGAGCTTCACTGGGAATTTATCAAACTTACTATCATACAACAACACCAAATCATTTGCCTTGAAGGTGTGCAACTTAATATGTCGATCGTGCTAGGAATTTTCGCACTGCCTTTGCACCTGCTAGTGGAATCCAACCAAAAACCATTCTTCTTCAAGCTCCTCCAATTGTGTGAGCCTCTCCTCCAGAGCTCCGCGATCCGTCATACCTATGAGTGCCATTATGCATGGACTAGGAACGATGTACTCCATAGGCATTACAACTTCCACTCCATAGAAAATCCTAAGGTGTTTGTCCCATTAGTTTCTTGCATTGTCATCCTATAAGCCCATAATAATGTGGGTATGCGTAAGTCCGAATAACTTCACTGCGCATTGCATACCTTGTTCAGCACGTTGCATACCTTGTTGAATGCTTCCATGTGGAGAACCTTTTGCGTGATTTTTCTTCCTACATACTATCTTTCCAACATGAAGAAAAATTTGCAGATCCCCCCCCCCCAACCCATGCTTATTGACCATACCTCTCATCACAGAGTTCATATGCATCCGCGTAGGTTGTTTTCCATATTCCTGCACCCACCTGGCTAGATGCAAGTGTGGACTATCCCATCCATTGTACTTGTCTGTTAATCACACCCTAGGCTTCCCAAATCACGTGCACATCATTCTCCTACATTCACGCTAGTCTTCAAAAATCCTTTTTTGCATACCCCACCACCTCGTGGGCGTAGCACACAGTACCCAATCCAAGGCCTAGAAGCATTGTTTTTCCAACACCTCCCTTTAAAATTTATTCAAGAAGGTGTCTACCTCACTTAGACCATCATAATTTAGTAGGTCCCTTACTTCTGTCGATACGCAGTGAAACGACCTTGTCATCATATTGCAATTCAGTGTAGTTACCTCATGTAACTGATTCTACCATCGCTCCATCTCCTCATCCAAATCTGAAGTACAGGAGCTTACGTGCTCCCATGAAATCTGCCCATCTACAATAGGATTCACCCAGTCCTAGTTTCACGCTATTATCTTATAGATGCAGTCCAAATCATCATCACTTTCATAGTCACACACTGGCTCCATATAGTGTGATCCTTCAACAGGGTCCAAGGGTATAATTACACGTAGTGACTTCTTTTCAAAAATAATTTTCTACTTTTTTAGATTAATCACCCTGTTCATGTTAGTGGCCCAATCAATTCCTAAGGGCGTGGGCTAGGGATTGCTATCATCAACAATCTCTATCACTTCAAAGTCTCCTAGCGCGCTCGCTCCCTCAGTTTCCATAGTTATGCCTTGCAATCGCCCCATGGGTATTACTTTCTGTTGGTTTGCCATTCGTAGTTAAATAGAAGACCATTGCAGCGTACGTCTCCCCATTCGCTCCCATGTCTACTTCAGCAAAACATTCGCATCTGATCCTAAATCCAGGATAACTTGATCCATCTCGTATTCTCCGATCTGCGCAGTTAGTCTCAATTCTCTTCTCGTTCTTGTCTTATGTTTTCCAATCTTCCTGACTACGCGCGGTTCTCATGGCGCTATCCCAGTGCATTTGTTAATGAGTTCTTGTAACCCTTTTACCGCCTTACTATACTGTAGTAACTTCATACACGTTTCCAAAAATGTTATGAGCATGGATGGGTCCATCTTCGGCTCTGGTCTATCTTTGCTTCCTGAAGTGGTGGCCTCAGCGAAGCTCTTCTTATCTTCCGTGAAATCTTCTTAGGTGCATTCTAAATCAAACTCTACTTCTTTCGCTGGGGTTTTGTGAACCCAAGTACCATATTATGGTTTTTTTCCTTTGTCCTCTCTCGTCACGATTCCACTTCGAAGCACAATTTTTACATTCGGATCTTCCTCACAAGACCTCATCATCTGCAGGTTCTGAGTCGGGGGAGGTGGTAGCACTCCTTTGTCACGTATCCTAGCAATCAGTGTAGGACAATATTTTGTCTCATGATCAAACAAGTTGCAATACAAACATGACAGGCGTGTTGGATTTGTACAATCATGGGCATAATGTTCTGTCCCTTCGCAATTGTAGCATATTAAATGTTTGTGACCTCTTCTAGGTCCTCCTCCACCTTGGCCTTGTCTGCACACCTAAAATCCTGTTCATGCCAATCCTACATTTTGATCAAGGGATTGCGTTTTGGTCTGAACTCTGTAGGTGGGAGTTCTATCCACCATTAAATCATAACTTCTGCAAGTGCGCTCATTGTGTCCCACTGACCTACAAAAGTTGCAGAACAACTGTTTTAAATATTGCACGTACTTATGTAACAAGTGACAATTTTCAATGGCATGTTTTCCAGCTATTTGACAAATCACGCACCACAAAGAAGGTAGCACGCTAGGTCCTGCTTCCGCTTCTAGTCTTAAGGGCATTAGACCTCCTCCTTTGAGGTAATTTGCAAAAACCAGGTAGTGGTCCTTATCATGACCCTGACCCTTGCATTTTACACACCAAGCCTCTTCACGCACTTCTGGTTGAGCTGTCGTGTCCTGTTTCAGAGTCTGCATCTCAAGGCATAAATTCTTCAGCTGCACGTGGATCTATTGAACTCCCAAGTTAGGATCCTACATTGGGGTCTCATATAGCCTCATCACGAACTCTAAGCCTTTGCTTGAGTCGTTAATTTCTATTGCGATAGCATAGTCCTCAGATGTGGCATTAGTGACGCTACAAACCATTTGCGATGTTATCCATCCGTCAGATTCATATTAGCTTCACGAATCATGCATTTCAGTCTCTAATCCAGCTCCCAAGGAGTCTCACCTGGTAGCATCATGATCTATTTGAATCCAATGATCGACTGTGCTTCGGACTTTGGCCTACTAAATTCTCTGTTTAGCACTACTTGGATATATGTGATTCCCACATTTGGATTATCATCAAAGTGCTTAATATACCAGGTCAGCATGTGGTCCTATAGGGCACTAACCAGTGTCACCTTCTTTATATTGTCATCTATAACTCCTTGTGCTTCCCATATGGCTCTTACAATAGACCAAAATAGTTCTGGATCCTCATTTCCCAATCCCTTGAACACAGGCAACTTTATTGTGCTTTCCATATTGAATCGCAGTGGTGGAGGAGGTGGGACGGGTGAAGATGAGGTGATGGTGGCGAAGCTAGTGGCGGTGTAGGTGGGAGTGGTATTCGTAGAATTATTTGCCTTATTAGATGGATCACACTTCACTGTGAGACCTTCGTGAGCTCTTCATCATCCCCTCGTATAGGTGAAAACAAGGGGCTAGTTTCTAGTCCCTTATTTCCTTTGTTCCTGTAAATTTTTCCACTTCGTGTAGCCCCAAAAATTAACGTAACTACATAACCCTCTTTTCACACAATAGAATTTTAATCCAAGTATTCAAAGAATTTACGTACTTACCTCGCGATCCCTTGGGAAAATGTCGCTCTGCCTCGGTATAGCTAACTAAGGTGTCAACCACGAACTCAGTAATGAATCCTCCTATAATTTGATCAAGCCAATGATCAACGATGCATGTGATCTTATCCTCTGGTGCTTCCAATATTCACACTAACTCTAGGATCCACACAATAGGATTATCAAGTTTCCACCTTCCTTGGCTATCTACTAGCTTCTCGATCCACTCGTACAACTTAATAGGGAAAGACGTGAAGAAGATTTTGTGGATCTCTGTGTCTAGGTAGTAGTCTAACAACTCTTCTTTTGTCAGTTGCGGGTTCTTTTTCTCCTGCACCGTGAACTTGTGAATTCTTCTGTCCAACTAGCCTTCAATTTCCTTCTTAGTTGGATTCCAATGATACAACATCAGACATCTCTATGTAGATTCCATCCTGGCAACAGAGCCATTCGTTGGCATGATGGGGCCTAACCCAAGTTTAGATTTATTTAGCCAAACAAATCCCTACACTACTAGCCCTTTTGGAATTAGCTCGCAGAGCACGGACTGAAATCTTAGCCGAAGCAGTATGGGGGGATGTTGGAACCAAGTTTCCACACCCTTGAGATGTCTGAAAGGTTAATTTAGTCCAACTGTGCCTACCTTCATGCAGGTCACTTCACGCACTATTCTAACCCACGAGGCCTTCACAATCTTGAACAACTTGGTGCAGTCTTTCACTGTGTTGTTGACCTCGGTTATGGCTGCTGTGATCACCCTGGGAAATTTTCCCCTTCCATGGAGGGACATATGCGGGTAGCCTAGTCAGAGGGTCCTGGGTTTCTACCTCCATCTCTACTTCCTCTTCCTCTTCTACGAGGATTTCTTCAAAGTCTTCCTCCTCCTCATCAGCTTCAAAATTGATCACCTTCCCCTTTTCTTCCATAGTAAGCTTAGTTCTTAATGGATTTCTAGGGGAGACGCACACTGGTACCATAAGCTGCTTGTCTTTCTTGGGTCTTGGCGTGAGTGTCAATTTAGGGATTTCTACAACTATCCAGACACGTTTTGGGGCTTTTCCTACTGTTATGGCCCACGCGGCCTCCTTAGTGGTCATTGCTTTGGTATCCATGGCTTCCTTAGGAACTGCCATATTGCTATTCCATAGTTCTCTCAACGGTTTGGGTAAGTGCTCAAACAATGCCTTTGAATTTAAAAGATCAAACAAATTTGGGTTCATGAATATCTGGGTGCACAATAGCTCAATTCTCAAATTTCCAAGTGTTGTTTTCTAGGCAGCCCTTTTCAATTTATAGCACCTTTTGAATTTGAATTTGACTGTTCCCCCCATATTCGGTCCACTAATGCTCACTTGGAAACATATTTTCAAGAATCTGGTCCATGAAGTTCACCTTAAATTCCTACCGCCCACTCCATTTGGTCTCAGACCAAGCATCACATCGTGAATAGTGACTGTAACGGTCACTTTTTAGCCAAACTGCATGGCAGTGCAACTATCCTCGTGCTGTCGCAAACCATGTGACATTGCACTACTGCGTGTAGTCCTGACATCACGCAGCTCTTGGGCAGAGTAGTTTATAGTCTTGCACCTCCTTTCAGTAGCCTAGAGTGCTAATAATGTGCTTCTATTGGCTAGTCAAATTGTTGGGCCACCTATGCCTAGCTTCAAATGACTACCATTTACTTTTCCTGGGAAGAGTTTGCCATTTAATTTTACCAACTGCACCTGCGCCACCATCTGTGATCTCCTTAATAATATATGGTCCCAGCCAATGCATTCTGAGCTTCCCTGGGAATTTATTGAACTTACTATCATACAACAACACCAAATCTTTCACCTTGAAAATGCATAACTTAATATGTCGATCATCCCAAGCCTTTTCGCACTGCTTTTGCACCTGCTGGTGGAATCCAGCCAAAAACCGTTCTTCTTCAAGCTCCTCCAACTACACGAGCCTCTCCTCCAAGGCTCCGTGATCTGTCATACCTGTGAGCACCACTATGCACAGACTGGGCACATTGTACTCCATAGTCATTATAGCTTCCACTCCATAGAAAAGCCTAAAAGGTGTCTGTCTCGTCAATTTCTTGCATGTCATCCTATAAGCCCATAATACTACGGGTACATGTAGGTCCCAATCACTTTGTTGCACATTGCATACCTTGTTCAACGCATTTCGTACCTTGTTGAACGCTTCCGTGTAGAGAACTTTATGCATGATTGTTCTTCCTACATACTATCTTTCAAACATGAAGAGCCATTTTCACATTTTCCTCCTCAACACATGCTTATCGACCATACCTCTCGGCCCGGAGCTCATATGCATCCACATAGGTTGTTTTCCATATGCCTGCACCCACTTGGCTAGATGCACATGTGGACTATCTTGTCCATTGTACTTGTCTATCAATTTCACCCTAGGCTTCCCAAATCGTGTGCGCATCATTCTCCTACATTCACACCAGTCTTAAAAAATCCATTTATGCGTACCCCAACACCTCACGGGCATAGCGTGCAGTACCCAATCCAAGGCCTAGAAGCGTTGTTTTTCTCACACCTCCCTTTCAAATTTATTCAAGAAGGTGTCTACCTCACTTAGACCATCATAAGTAGGTAGGTCTCTTACTTCTATCGATACACAACACAACAACCTTGTCATCATATTGCAATTCAGTGTAGTTACCTCATGTAACCGATTCTACCATCGCTCCATCTCCTCATTTGAATCCAAAGTATAGGAGCTTTTGCGCTCCGATGCTATTCGCCCATCCACGGTGGGATTCACCTTGTTATGGTTTCACGCTGTTATCTTATAGATGCAGTCCAAATCATCATCACTTTCATAGTCATGCATTGGCTCTGTATAGCGCGACCCTTTAGCAGGGTCTAGGGGTATAATTACAAATAGTGACTTCTTTTCAAAAATCATTTTCTATTTTTCCAGATTAATCACCCCATTCATGTCAGTGGCCCAATCAATTCCTAAGAGTGTGGGGTGGGGATTGTTGTCATCAACAATCTTTATCACTTCAAAATTTTCTAGCATGCTCGCACACTCAATGTTTACAATTGTGCCTTGCAATCACCCCATGGGTATTATTTTCTGTTGGTTCGCCATTCACAGTTGAATAGAAGACCACTGCAGTGTAGGTTTCCCCATTCACTCCCATGTCTTCTTTGGTAGAAAATTCACATCCAATCCTAAATCTAGGATAACTTGATCCATCTCATATTCTCCGATCTGCATGGTTAGTATCAATTCTCTTCTCGTTCTTGTATTGTGTTTTCCGATCTTCTTGGCTACGCGCGGTTCTAATGGCACAGTCCCAACGCATTTGTTAGTGAGTTCCTATAACCCTTTTCCCACCTTACTTTCGTGTAGTAACTTCATACATGTTTCCAAGAATGTTGTGAGCATGGATGGGTCCATCTTTGAATCCAATCTATCTTTTCTTCCTAAAGTGGAGGCCTCAGCAAAGCTCTTCTTAGCTTCCGTGAAAGTTTCCCGAGTGCATTCTAAATAAAACTCCACTTCTTTCGTCGAAGCTTCACAAACTCAAGTACCATATTTTGGTTGTTTTACTTTGTCCTCTCCCACGTGATTCCACTTCGGAGAATAATGATTACATTTGGATCTTCCTCGCGTGGCTCAGACCTCATCATCTGCAGGTTCTGAGTCGGGGGAGGCGGTAGCACTCCTTTGTCGCATATTTTAGCTATCAGTGTAGGAAAATCTTCTGTCTCATGATCAAAAAATTTGCAATGCAGACACAATGAGCGCATTGGATTTGTACAATCATGGGCATAATGTCCTGGCCCTCTGCAATTGTAGCATATCAATTGTCTACGACCTCTTCCAGGTCATCCTCCGCCTCGGCCTCGTTTGTGCCCCTGAAATCCTATTCGTGCCATTCCTGCTTTTTGATCAAGGGGTCACGTTTCGACCTAAACTCTGTAGGTGGGAGTTCTATCCATCATTAACTCATAGCTTCTACAAGTGCACTCATCATGTTCCACTGACCTACAAAAGTTGTAGAACAACTGTTTTGTGTTTTGCGTCTACTTATGTAACAAGTGACAATTGTTTGTGGCATGTTTTCCATCTATTTAACAAATCACACACCACAAAGCAGGTGACGGGCTAGGTTCTACTTGCACTTCTAGTATTAAGGGCATCAGACCTCCTCCTGTGAGGTAATTTGCGAAAAATGAGTAGTGGTCCTTATCATGACCCTGATCCTTGCATTTTACACACCACAACTCTTTGTGCACTTCTGGTTGAGTTGTCCTGTCCTGTTTCAGACTTTGCATATCAAGGCATAAATTCTTTAGCTACGCGTGGATCGGTTGAAATTCCAAGTTAGGATCCTGCATTGGGGTCTCATGCAGCCTCATCGCGATCTCTAAGGCCTCTTCCTGAGTCGTTAATTTCTGCTGCGATAGTGCACTCGTCAGATGTGGTGTTAGCGATGCTACAAGCCATTCACAATGTTGTCCATCCATCAGATTCATATTAGCTTCGCGAATCATGCATTTTAGTCTTTGATCCAGATCCCAAGGAGTATCACCTGGTAGCATTTTGATCTCTTTGAATCGAATGATCAACTTTTCTTCAGACTTCGGCCTGCTAAATTCTCTGTTTAGTGCTTCTTGGATATTCGTGATTCCCACATTTGGATTATTATTGGAGTGCTTAATATACTAGGTCAACGCGTAATCCTGTAGGGTGATAACCAATGTTGCTTTCTTTATATTGTCATCTGTAACTCCTTGTGCTTCCCATATGGCTCTTACAACAAATCAAAACTAGTCCAGATCTTCATTTCCCAATCCCTTGAACACAGGAAACTTTATCATGTTTGCCATATTGAATCACAGTGGTGGTGGAGGTGGTATGGGTGAAGATGGAGGTGATGGCGGCGAATCTGATGGCAGTGTAGGTGGGGGTGGTATTCACAGAATTCTTTGCCTTATCAGATGGATCACACTTCACGGCAAGACCTTTGCGAGCTCTTCGTCATCCCCTCGCAGAGGTGAAATGAAGTAGCCAGTTTATGGTCCCTTATTTCCTTTGTTCCTGTAAGTTTTTCCACTTCGAGTAGCCCCAAACATCAAGGTAACTGCATAACCCTATTTTCTCACAATAGAATTTTAATCCAAGTATTCAAAGACTTTACATACTTACCTCATGGTCCCTTGAGAAAATGTCACTCTACCTTGTTATAACTAACTGAGGTGTCAACCGCAAACTCAATAATGAATCCTGCTATAATCTGATCGAGCCAATGATCAACGACGCATGCAATCTTATCCTCCGATGCTTCCAACCTTCGCACTAGCTCTGGGGTGCACATATTAATATTATTGAGTTTCCACCTTCCTTGGATATCTGCTAGCTTCGCGATCCACTCTTACAACTCAGTAGGGAAAGATGCAAAGAAGATTTCGTGGATCTCTATGTACAGATAGTAGTTTAACAACTCTTTTTTTGTTAGTCATAGGTTCCTATTCTCGTACGCTGTGAACTCGTGAATTGTTCTATCCAACCTGCCTTCAATTTCATTCTTAGTCGGATTCCAATGATACGACATTAGACATCTCTATGCAGATTCCAGTTGTGGGAACAGAACCATTTGTTGGCTTGATGGGGCCT
>APFE030817466.1:0-84206 GCA_000404065.3 Pinus taeda | reverse complement strand
GAGGAGGATAACATATGCTTGTTCTATAATCCACCCTTCGGGCGAACCTGTCGCTATATTTTAGCGAGCCTAGCGATAGTGAAACTCATTCTCATCCATTTGGATGAGTTTGTCGCTATTCAGTTTTAATGAGTTTAACGACAAAGATAACTCGGTCTCTTTCAATTTTAGAGAGTTCGAAAGAAACGGAAAGAAGACTTCAAATATTTTTTTTCGTTGTATAATCCCTTAAGTTCGAAAAAGCGTAAAATAATACGAAAGGGATGAATTTTCGATAGTTTTAATGAGCCGAACAAGATAAGTGCTCGATCTTTTTGTGTAATAATCCCTTAGGTCCAAAAAGATTAAAATCTAGAGGAGGGATAGCACTTCTGATGCCTTTTAAGGAGTCGGAGAGGCTAATCGCTCGGAAATCTTTTCATATCTTATGAGTCGGGTGAAAAGAGCTTAAAGAAGACTCGTTTTCGAGGAACGAGTGATGGTTTCGGGTAGCATCTGATTCTAGGTAAGATTTGGAATTTTCCAATCATGGCAGTGTCACAAGGATGGCTAACAGAATCACTCTTCGTAGATGTTCCTCAAAGGGGTAAACAATCATATGAGGGTGAATGATTGGCTAAAAACAGAGTGGAGGTGATGGCAAGAACACGACCAAGGCTCAAAAGCTGGCAATAAGGCATTCACAATGGTTATTTACCAGTTCATTTTTTAATGAGCTTAAACGCTAGGGGAAACATTTGCTCATGACTTATGTTTATTTTTTAACGAGCTTGAACTCTGCGACAACATTTCTCGCCAGTCGTATGATAAGAAATTTCTTATTCAAGATGCCATTTTTTATGGGGCTTGCACCTTTTGAAGCTTTGCCTCGGAGCCTCTTGCATGCATGCTAGGAACGACCAACTACACCTCTCTACTTAACTACTAATATCACCATCAAGGCTAGGTAGGAAAATTTTTTCTTTACTTTGCTGCTGCCCAGGTGGCCCCTACAAAGATGAATGGTTTCGGCTACTCACCCGACCTAGGCGGTTGAAGTCAGCGGAATCATAGAGCTAACATTAGCTGGTCATTTCTCGCTTGGTTACAAAAGGTTTGCCTGCCCCTAGGTATAGCGAAAAATCCCCAGGTTACCATGAAAGTTCCATCTGTGTAGTAGACAAAAAGATCCCTTGGTGATGTCTACCGAAACAGACAAAGGTGAATGGCACAGATGCATTCCACTCACATAAATTTAACAAAGGTATATTATTCTAGCCTGATCCCATTTTCCTGTAAGGATGGGTTCGTCAGACTAGTCATATATCCCTCACGGAAATCCACTAATACCTAAGGTTTTCCTGCCGAAACAGACCAGGGTGCATGCCCCCTAGGTTTCAGTTACATCTTCCTGAATTACTTGCGTTCATCAGGTGGACGGACTGGAGACCGATGAGACATTTCTTGCGTGAAAAGACCATTTAGGGACGACATTTGACTATTTGCGATGTGTGAACCAAGGAATGACATTTGGTCTACGAGCTTGACCATTCTGCCTTCGTGTGGAAAACACATTACTCTAAAGAGTGAGGAGACGATGGCTCCCATGCAATAAATATAGTCACGTCCAAGGAGTAGATTATAATCTAAAGGTCCCTGAACTACCATAACGTTCATGTGAACAGTTTTCCTTCTCAAAGTAATGGGCACATTTGGAAGGATCCCTAAAGGTCGACTGGTTCCCTTGTCGAAGCCTGTTAATTTCTCATTTCAGGCAAAAGCGATGGCGAACCAAGCGCTTTCCAAGCAGTTGAGGAAAGGATACTCACAGAAGCCCCTTCATCAATGATGGTACCAACCATGACCATTCTGTAAGCTTGTACATTGATTCTGAATGGTACACTGGCTGGTAAACGGGGTCTGCCTAGTAGATTCCAGTTGAAGGAAACAACAAGGTTGCTTGGTGGTGGGACCGAATATACGGACGAATATGACTCTGATGAACTTCCTTCCTGCGGTAAAGGAACGGGAGGAGTGCCCCCAAGCTCATCGGAGTCGGTGTTGATGAAAAGAATTTGAACGGTGTTGTCCTCTTTCTCTTCAATGACGGTATCATTCGAAGATGAACACTCTGAAGGCAAGATCGAGTCAACTGCCGTATCGACCTTTTGACTTTCGTCTGGTATGGATTCAGAGGGTTCATTTTCAATGATAGGTGCTTCAGCTGACCACAAGGATGGACCAGCCGGATTTTCAACCAATGGAGGGCTCGGCAAGAGTTTTTGATATCCAGGGGGAAGTCATAGCGTTGAAACCGGACGACTATCCAAAACTCTTTTAGCCTCTTCAAGGAAGGGACAACGATGGACGGCATGATCACCTTCACACAACTTACAAGGAAGTTTAGGATTCCTTCTTTGTCCATGTGCTTCACTTTCACTGGTTGATGGTGAGCATTCAACGTGATCGCCAGAGGTTCATGCTACCGGATTGTGCAAACGAGGAGACCAGTCCCTTAAGATCTGAGGGATGCAGGGAAAATCTCGGTGATAGTGGTATCCATTGCAAATGACACAAGGAGATTTAGGTTTTGACTATGCGGTGTGTGAATTTTCGCTAGACAATACTTGGTTGCTCCCTTTCGATTTTGGTTCCTTTTTCTTCTTTTTCTTTTTCTCCTTATGCTTCTTCTTCTTCTCAGTTACTTGACTTTTAGCTTTATCGGCTTTATTAAGTGAAGAAGAAGGAGGAGAGGGAGAATCAGACGAAGTAGAAGGTTGGGAGGCAACTCTAGTGTTGTCTAGTTGTTGATTAGACTGTTCAGGAATTATGGGATTCTGAATGACAGAGGTAGAGAAGAGCCAAATCGGCAAACCAATTGTTAATCATGTAAGTGACATAGTGGCCATATGGGGTGGACCAACATCTCCCCAAGAGGAGAAGGGACTAGGATTTCCTTCACGGGGGAAATCCTTGGTTGGTAGAATTCAATTTCTCAACCTGAAGATCAACGGGGGAATTTGTGACGTTATTCCGATTAAAATAAATTTTTAGACACTTGGACACAACTTGTCTTTTCAATTTTAAAGAGTCAAGAAAAAACAAAAGATGACTCTAGTCGCCTTCGATTTTTATTGAGCTTGAAGTGACAAGCACTCGGAGGACCTTTTCCTTTAAGGAGTCTAAAAAGGAGCAAAATGGACTTCTCTGGAGATTTAGGCAAAAAGGATTACCAAACCAATCGTAAAACTGCAGAATACTTTTTACGGTACGACAGTCAATCTTCCTGAATGTTGTGTTCGGTGCATTACGATCGATAGGGCGGCAGACATGGCTTCCTAAGGATAAAGGATGCAGCCTATTGTGGTCTCCCAATATATACACGATGGTACTTGGGAGCACAAGTCCGCATTGGCACTTATCATCTGAGAGTGGAGGAATCATCCAACCAACACTGAAAGCAACAATTACCAGGCTTTACGACGCCGGAATACGTCTCTAGCCTAGACCTCTAGATGTTGTGCGTTAAGTTCCAAAGCGTTGGTAGATTCATTGAATTTATTTTAAGTTGATATTGCTTAACAATTTGCCTTTCAGGTTCACCACGTGATGTATGTATAATTCCTAAAATGCAGTCTAAGATGATAAAAAAACATCTTATCTTCTTTCAGCAATGAAAATCCTAGCTACTAAAGGGAAGAAAGTCAAGAATCTTTTCTTCACAGAGCACAGAGCACACGCTAAATGCACAGTCCTAAATCAAGCCAAGAAATCAAAATGAAAATGCACATGCATGTATTTGTTTTTCAGCTCTCTTAATGTGAGAATGACGTTAAGAAAGCTATGTGCAAAACTCAATTACTTTTAAAGCGACAGTACTCAACAAAATTCTTTTCCAAAACGAAGTGAAAGCAAGAGAGACACTTTGCGATCTTGAAATGGAAATTGCTTTTCGACACTTTAAAAATAATAATCCAAATCCTATGAAACAGTAAATGTATAATCGAATATCCAAAACAACGAACTGCTTCCTAAAACTGAAAACGACAGCTACGACACTTTCAGATCTAGAGACGACAGTTCGACTATGCTACTTTTTGCAAAAGAGAACTAAAACGACGCACAATACATAAAAACATTTAAAGTTCTTTGCACTAAGGAGGCAGAATAATGCAAGACAAGGGGGTTTCACAGAAGTACACTAACTACAGACAGCAAAAATCTTGAATAAGACTGAAAACAATGAGAAAAATCCACAGCAGGAGGGTAAAGTCAACCCTCCCTGACCATCGCACCTATTACACAGTGAACTCATTATGCAGCGCACCTACTCCATTCGGGAAGTGTGATGCATACAAGCTGCCTTGAAGGCAGGGTGTGATGGTAGTAGTGCAAGACTTTGAATGCAATTTCACTCACAGTTTGCAATCTAGTTTAGGTGTTTAGGCTAAATAAGTAAAGATCAATGTATGTAAAACACAGGGGTGATCTAAGAGGTTACTAGAGCCACCACTTAGGGCAATTAGATTGCCTGCAGATCTATTGTTTAATTCATAAACAAAACAGAAGATTGACTGAAGTAGCATTGATCTACTTTGCATTTGTATGACAAATGCAATTCGAAGGCTAGCTGGCTTGACTTCAGGCTCCATCTGTATGTTTATAAAAGAAACAAGGATAGATAGGCTAACAAGTAATCTAGTCGCTCCCCAACGGAGTCGCCATTTTGTTATACGGGAATAGTGTCCACTCGGATGCTATTATTCCCACTAAGATGGGTGGCTATCTTAGAAACAAACAATCAAAGTCTATTGTTGTTTCCTTTTATGAAAATAGATGAGAGGAAGAACAAGAAGACCAACCTGAGTCTTGCACTTGATTTCCTCTCCTTCTTGATAGAGTTTCGCCACTTCTTCTTTGCCTGCCCAGCTTCAATAGAACCTGTGGAATCACAGCAATATACTACTATGCAAGAAACAAGGATCTAAATTCATAAATAATACAGGATCAGATGTGTATTAACCATATACATGCATATATAAACAAGTACACAAGAATATGGAAGGAAACAAGAATAGCATTATTCAGATGAAAAGTAGCAAGAAGATTACAACCATGTGCTTTGACCCAGCATCATCCTCCAGCTAGGAAGCCCTTCTTCACCTCAAGCAAAGCTAGATCACCCAACACTATGAATGTACACCAGAATACCAACAACACTTCTCTATAAGATACAAAATTCCAGCCCCCTGGATCTCTGTGATGAGGGATCCATCTATAGATGATTACAGAGAGGTGAGTCATCTTTTGGGATCTTGATTAGTGTCTTCTCTCTGATAGTTCCTGCTTCCACTTGGAGAAGATGATCTCTTACTCATCCCTGGTCGAAAATGGAGAGGCAAGTGTTAGAAGGGAAGCTTCTGGAAGATTCCATGATCTTCCACCTTGCATTTTTTTCCCTACCATTTTTCCATTCCCGACCATCGCACCCTGCAGAGGAGCAAATCAATATGCATCACACCCTATACATTGAGAAGGTGGTATGCATCGCATCCTCTGTATTGAGCTTTCAGTATGGTCTAGTTTTGACCATTTATGAGCAGGTTTCAGTGGAGAACTTCTAGGAGATGATGTAATCAGTTGACCTTGTTCCTTTAGGTAGTGAAGCAACACTTTTAGGGACTTAGGAGCACCTAGTTTATGGACATTTATGATTGGGTTTGAAGTGCCCAAAAATGTCTATAACATCCCTGTCACTTCCCTTAAACCATAAACCCCTTCCCTCATATCCCTGAATTTACTCACACCATTCCTAACTCCCTATACCTACATTCCAGTATCATTTCATATCCCCAGGGTTTTAAAATCAATACACCATGTCAGAAGAAGAAAAAAAAGTTCTAGTGAGGAGGAAAGGAAGGGGAGGAAGTCAAACAAAGGATGGAGAATCCTTAGGTTTGAGCCAAGAAATACCAATGAACTCATGGCATCTACCATGACTTTGACATCTTTTAAACATCTAGGATGTTTTGAATTCTATGAGAAAGTAAAAAGGGTCCAACATCATCCTATGTTGAGTAGACTATTCATCTCCAATCTCCATGACAACCAAGTAACCCTTGTTGGTGTTAGTTTCACTATGTCCACTACCATCATATCAGCTACTATTGGAATCCCAAACGTTGGAGAAAAATGGTTTAAGAAAATAGATTTGGAGGAGAATTACTATGAGCCATATATCAAACCTATATACTGAAATGATAGAAAGAGGATTTTTCCTTTCTCTTACCTCCTAGATAGATATGTTCCCATGATGAAAATCATCATGAGATACTTTACTTGTGAAGGAAGGTTTTCCAAACTTTATACCTATCATATCTGGCTACTCATGCATTTCAAAAGGGTTAAGATGCTCAACATACCTTATTATCTATTTCAAAGCAATGAAAAGATATATCATCCAAAAATGAGAATATGAGCATCAAATGTTGAGTATTTTCCACCACTTCCTCATGAAAATAATTGTCCTCCATCACCTTAAACAATTGAACATTGCATGGAGTACTTTCATAGCTAATAACATATTAATTGATTCATCTATTTAGCATGTTCAAGATGTGCCTTCATCATCTCATCCTACCACATCCATTCCTCCATCTCAGTCCACAGATCATGCATCATCATTAGATCAATATCCTTCTCCATCACCTCCACCATCACCATTTCATGAGCACATTGAGTTACCTAGTACAGGTGAGATCGGTCAGCCAAAGAAAACTAACCAGGTTGAGGTCATCAAGCCTAAGAGGGAAAATTTGGGCATATTGGCACATAATTATTAGAGAGCTCATAGGTAGGTGTTTGCCCCACAGATTGTGGGAGGGGCCCTACCTTCTTCACCAACAAAATAGGTACGCAAAGGTAAAGAAAAGATGACAAAAGCAGAGGTTCAGGAAGAGATCAAACATGAGGAGGAGGACCTCCATGAGACAGAGCAGGATTTTGACCTTGTTGACCTAGATGAGAATGATGACAATGAGGACACTAGAATTATCATCAAGGAAAAATATTCAATCATCAGGGAGCTGGAGACCAATTTAGAAAGGTCTAAATTTATCATTTCATATTATGAGCAAGAAAACTAGTAGCTTGAAGCCAAGCATGATACCATGGAGATTCAGCTCATCAAGGAAAAAAGAGAAGAAATGAAAGCTAAAGCATTGCTTGATGAAGCATATGATAGGTATGGTGAACCTGAATGAGAATCAATAAGTAGACTTAGGACTAGAGGGCTGAAAAGAGCTCTAGAACTAGAGAGACAAAAGGAGGTTGAGCTTGCAAATCAGCTCACATGGAATGAATAGTTTTCCATCATGATTAATGAGAACCGGGAGCATTGTCTTGACAAGGTAAACTAGAATTTAGAGAAGCTCCTAGACAAGGCCAATCAACAAAATGACATTCAGAGAAAGATGGAAAAACATTATGCCATGAGGAATAAGATTGTAAGGGAAAAGCTTAGAAGAGCTAATGCAAAGAGTGAAGTGCTCAAAACACAAGAAGAGGAAGGAAGACTTGAAATCCTTGCTGAAGCCTCACTTCATGCACAAACCACATGATCAGAAATCATTTCACCAATTTTGAGAAGCTATGGGAAATTTTGAAGTTTTTGTGCTTTTCAAGTAAGCATACATAGTTTTTTGACAGCTAGAATGTCAACATTGCGCTTTTGTTTGGGGCACTTTTTTGATAAAAGAAGACCACCATTGGATTCAGAGGAGGGAAGACATGTAGAAAAATGACTTTAAAATCCTTGTTTTTCACAACTGGCAGGTGAAAAGGTGAAAAAACACCTAAAAATCAATGTTTTGCCTCCTTTTTCACCTTGGCACTGCGCGTTTGACCAGTCTTGGGAGAATCAACCTTTGGGGGGTCAAATCACATCTATTTTGCAAAATAAAAGTATATATGGAAATTAGACATGATAATATTTCCAATGAACTATCATGGGCTCACTTTGGACACCGGGAAGGTAGTCAAAATCATCCTGTAAGATGGAGGGCACGTTTGACACAAAGAGGGTGTGTTTGACACAGAGAGGGCACGTTTGACCAGTTGACATAGTGATCATAAACACTATTGTATCAGATCTTGGCCAGTATTAATAGATGAGTTGCAGATATTTATTTGGGATACATGTGGTATGGATGTTTAGTATTGTTTCTTCTTTGTGATCATTTGTATGAATGTTTTGTATTCTCATAAACCATTTCATGTCTATTATATGGTAATTTTCAAGTTGATAGGCAAAATACATGTTTTCTCATGCTCTGTTTTGGGAAAGTTATCATCATTTGTCCATTTCTCTTCAGTTTAGGAAGAATACATCTCATATGCTCTTCCTAACTCCTCATCAGTCTTAAACCATATTACTAAACCACCTTTTAAGTGCTAAGCCTCATGCCTACCTTGCCCATTTGAATTTCTGCATTCATAACTAATTAGCCTTTTCTAGCCTCTTTGACCTAATACGTTCATCCAACGATAACCCCACCAAATCAAATCAAACAACCTCTGCACTTTATACCTAGCCCAAAACCCTAATCCATGTAGCCCTCATGGCTGTGATTATTTGGAGATAGTCCTCTCCATCTTGGTAGGGATAGCTATCAAGTAAAAAGATTGGTATGTGGTTACCTCAGATGGACTCTTCCTCAGCCTTGGAGATCCAGAGGAATGATAACACATCCCATGTATGAGTCTAACCATGTGAATAAATGAGATGGATTCAAACATGGTAGACACCATCTGATTATTGGCCAATGATGTAAGTCGTTAATTGATGTGTGAGAAACCACCAATCAAGGTATTGCAATACAATCCAGATTGTGTGAATGAATGAGCTAAAGTCGAACACCACACATAATATTTCAGTCAAAGGCCAATGATGAAAACCTATCACTGAGAGTGAGGACACTTGCCATTGATGTATTCAAGCTCCAAGGTACCAAAGGGAATTTCTAATTCAACCTCCTGGATAATGAGTTGATGTTGAAAAGAAGCGACCTACCGTAAGAGGGCCTTGATGTATTCCCCATCAACGACATGAAACAGGTATCAAGATTTGAGACAGAATGATATTGATGTGGAATTTATTCAAGAAAAACTAACATGAAATGGAGGCTTAGGAGTATCATAGCAAATATCAACTTAATGACTTCTCTTGAACATATCGGTGACACTAAATGGATTTGGAAACATTGACCCAAAACTGAAAGCGGAGGCTTTCATATGGTGTAATGAACCAAAAAGAAAAACAGATTTCCCAACCCAACAGACACATAGACGAAGTGAAAGAGTGTCATTTTCAAGAACGAATCGCTACCATTAATAGCCAGAGTATCCTAATTTCCAAATTTCCCAAACCATTTATGGTCAGTACCTCTTTATTTTTTAACAAGCTTGAGGAGGATAACATATGCTTAATTTGTAAGTTCATCCTTCAGATGAATCCTTTTGAGTATTTTTAATGAAGCTTGAGAAGGTGTGGTTTAGTCCCATCATGTTCGATGAGTCCATCATTGTTTGATGCTTTTATGAGTCTAGTTAAAGTGAAACTCGACTCCTTTTTCATGTTTAGAGAGTTTGAAAAGGAGGTGAAAAAGAAAACTCCAAAGGTTCCTTAACTACAAAGGTTCCTTTTCATAAATTTGTCTTGTGTGTCTGAAAAGGAAGAAAATGTTACTTAGGAGAACCTCTTAAGCATCTTTGACTACGTTATTCCTTTTTTGTAAATAGTTTATATTAGTCCAGAAAAAGGTTAAGCTTATACCGAGTAGACATATTTTCAGTTAATTTAACGATTTCGAAAAGACAAGTGCTCGAAAATATTTTCATTTTTTTGGGAGTCTAAAAAGAGCTAAAAGGGGACTCTCGAGGCTTCCTTTTTTGTAAGTTTATAGAGCTCAAAAAAGTGATAAAAGTATGATCTTTTGTCAAAATGATCTGTTTCAATTTAGAAATCATCAAATCTGTCAAACAATTGTTAATCTGCTCAGAACATCATCAAAAGATTAAAAATATATGATACATAGTAAAATTAGGTCATATTTAGGTCAAGATAATAATTTTTTTATAAAATAATCATGAAAATGACCATAAATAGGTAAAAAGTAATTTCATTCTTACCATTTTACATTTTACCTCTTGTTGAGTGAGCTTTGAATGTTTTTTCCCTTGATGTTTCGTAGTTGATTGCGGCCAATCCATTGGATCATTGCAAGTGTCGTCACTTCCAGGTAGGAGATCTCATCTTGCTATTTCTTTTTACAGTTTCGATTTTACATTTCATGCATATATTTTCTAGTTTTTGGTGACCTAGGTATTTAATTTTTCTCCCTAGCTCCAGCACACCCCAGCAGTGTTGAAAGGCGCGTTGGGAAAGAAAAAATTTCACTATGGCAGGCAGTGTAGTGCACTGTCTCTCTTTCATAGGGTGCACCGGGTTCATTTGAAAGTTGTTTCATTCAAATTTCTCTCAATTTTTTGCATCAGATTCACTCTAAACGTCCTTATTTTATGTTTCATGTTTCCATCGGAACGAAATGGATTTGATATGGTGAGAAAGAGAATGCAAAGAACAATACATGAATGTTGCTAATGATCAAGCCACCATCTAGGAATTGAGAAATTGTGGGATTCTAGAATCTGTTTGGCTTCTTGGGATGAGGCAAAATATTGAGTTATTAGAGTATCTCGTTCGACCATGGGATGTTTAGGCACACGCTTTTAGGATTGGAGCACATATGCTCAGTATATAGGTGGAAGACATCTATTTCTTAATAGGTTTATCAAGGAGAGGTGTCTCTGTCTCATTATTTGGTTTGAGAAGGGGTGGAGAGACTTTCAAAGAAAATATTAGTACACATTGTAGATCTCAATCCCAACCAACCATAGATGGGAAATAGAGATAAAGGATGTGGTCCATTTTCCTTTGAGGATGATCTTGTTTATCATTGCTAGATTGGCGAGAAACACTACCCCACATTTGGCTAACAACTCCCAAATACAGTATGATTTAGAGTGCATAGAGCCAACAATGTTCAACTAGAGCCTGGGAGTACTAGAAAACATGAAAGAATAGATCACCAAGGCAAATGATGAATATTTTAAGCACTTTGGGTATTCGATTTTGATTTCATTTTCCTTGGAACATATTCCATTATTTCGACCACAACATATCTCACTCGAGCTCCCAGATTCGAGAGTCCCACAGATGAGGATATGGGTGGATCTCATGTCTAGACATGTAGGTCCATCGTTTATGAGCTTCACACTAGTCTTCTTCCAATGGTTGCACATGAAACTCATTATGATTGAAGATTATCCATACACAGGGATGGAATTATGCAGATACCCAAAGCTTGTGCTTCTTGCTGGCAAACGATGGGGTGCCATAGGTAAAAGAAAAACATTTAGATCATTTTTCAGTTTTAAGTTTTAATTTTTTTTCCTATGTATATGAGACTAACTATCGAATTTTACATGCAAATGTTGAACTTGTTCGACCTGAGGGTTCATCCTATCCTCAGCATGTTGGAAACCCACAATAGGCACTAGTTGGAGTAAATATTGTTGCATAGGCATTACAAGATCTTAATGTGGTCGAGACTCTTGAAGAAGTTGAGAGACACATAGAGGGATTAACCCAGGGCATAGTTGAGACTAGGGTCAATCAGATCCCTATGAGACTACAACATCATACTATTAGTGTGCCTGGTCGTATTAGTTGGCTACTGTGCAAGATGGCCCACGCAGTTCCTTGCTATCATGAGAATCATCAAGATTAGTCTACTAGGAGGCTATATAGTCGTATTTTGATTGCATGTATATTTTTTTATATGATAGGTTGTGTGGCCATATGTGTCTTAGGCACAAGTTTTTGTAAAACCAAACTTTGATATCTATATATATATATATATATATATATATATATTATGTATGTATGTATGTATGTATGTATGTATATATATATATATAGATATATATACATATCAGTGTTTCTTATGCATTATATTATATCATTTAATGTATATGATGTGAATTGAATTTAATTTACAAATGTTTGTCTAAAACATGATTTCCTAATGCATCTATCAATGTGTTTTGACTTCTATAAATGTGTTGATATTGGATATAATCAAAATGTCTTTCTAGAAGGTGAACCCTTAAGAACATACAAAGCATATTTGGGCTTCTAACTGAATAGACATTAGTCAACTATAGTACTACAATTTGTGAGTCAATTTTGATAACTATACAGTGGATATCATGAGAAATAGCATAAGAAAATAGCTTGATCATTGCGTTATACTCAACGATATTATTTGTAGAGTGACTGATACAAATCCCTTGTAAACTCATTAACTCGCCATTCGGAGCATAGATAGCCCATATTGTGGAAGAAAGGTTCTAAGTACTATGACTAGCACCATCAGTAAGGGATGTTGACATCTACAAATCATATAAGGTTTTGAGTACTATGACTAGCACCATCAGCATAACCAACATATGGTTGAAGGGATGTCGACATCTACAAATCAAATGTAAACATGATTAACATAAATCGTAAGAAACTCCAAAGGGAACAAACTTCAAACACACTCAACACACCTATATACAACATGTACATAGTGAACTATGTAAAAGAACTTAAGCATAATATTTTTAAAGGTACAATCCATTTCTAGGTTGTGCCAATGGAACTCCATCGATCAATATGCTCGTAGGCCCCTTTTGCAAGAACACGTTTAATAATCTATGAGCCTAACCACATTGGCTCAAACTTCCCCGATCCTGACTTATTAGACTCTTGATCATACAACAAGATAATGTCACCTTCTGAGAAGATACGAAGCTTGACATTCTTGTCATATTGTGCCTTAATGCATTTGTTATGGGCTTCATTAGCCATTGTGACATCATGTCGTGTTTCATCTAAGCACGTCAGATGTAAGAGGAAATCTTCTTCTACATAAGTGTTAGGGAGGAGCTCGACAATAAGTTTCAGAGATGGAATTTCACACTCAATAGGAAGGACTGCTTCTAGATCATATACCAATTGGAATGGTATAAACTTGGTAGCAATCTAGACAGAGGTTTGATATGCCCACAAGGATAATATTCCAATCCGATTTGTGTATCCCTATCATGCATTGAAGCATTGTTTTCAAAACTTTTTTGATGGCCTCAACTTTCCCATTCACTTGAGGGTAGTAGGGAGTTGAACTCTCATGGGAGACGCCCAACTTGGCAGTCAGTTCAGACATCGTGTGGTTACAAATTTTTTTCCCATGATCTATAACTATAGCCTATGGTGCACCAAACCTTGCAATGGCATGATTGAAAAGGAAGAGAGCAATTTTTTTGTCAGTGTTATTATATGTAGGCATCACCTCAGCCTACTTGGTAAAATAGTAGACCGCTACAATGATGCAGCCATGCCCCCCGATCGAGTGAGGGTTACATGTCATAGAACCAATGCCCCATTTCAAGAAAGGTTCAATGGTGATAACATTATGCAAAGTAGTGGGTGGATCATGGGTTTTATGATCATATATCTCGCAGACATGACACTTTTGGACCATGAGGATGCAGTCGCAAAACATGATAGGAAAAAAGTAGCTAGCATGTAAAATATTATATGTGATGGCATAACTAGACATATGTCCACCACATGCCCTAGAATGGAATTCACTTAGGGCTTTCTCAGCCTCCTCATGGGTGAGGCACCTTCAAAAAACCCTATCGATACCATGATGATAAAGGGTGTCTCCAATTACGATATAACTTTATCTTGATATCAAATACGTCATTGGTCAGATCGAGAGGTATTGAACCAAAAAGTATGGGTTTGGAGATATACGATAATGTCTCCATACCACGGTTCAGCTGACTCGATCAGGAACAACAACTCGTCTGGAATAAAATTGTTAGACTTTTTTCAGTGTTGTAAGTGGAAAGTTCGCAGATCAACTCAACAAAGACTAAGGATTTCTTCAACTTGGATTTGATAAAATCAAAATCGAACTCATGGAGGATGAAAATCAATTTGGAGTAATTTCCACCCATAAATTGTCGTGACAAGATGCATGTCATGGGATTGCAGTTAGAAAAAATCATAGTCTTACAAAGCAAGATATAGTGATGAAACCTTTGGATAGCTTAGATAATTGCCAAAGCTAAATTTTCTATGTGAGTATATTTTATCTCGGTATAATTTAAGATTAAAATCAAATAAAAAATAGGATGTTTGGTCCCTATATCATCCTCTTGGACCAATACCATAGTGATAGTAGTAATTGCAGTGGCGAGGTACAAGAAATAATCACATTGGTAATCTGAGGGATACAACAAGGATGCCTGAATCAGAACATATTTCAAGGCATCAAACACCTTTTGTGCAGTGTCGTCCCAATGGAAGGGAACCCCTCTCTTTAACAAGTGAATAAATCCTTTGGTCAATTCGGTGTAGTTTGGAAAAAATATCCGTAGAAAGTTAGCCTTCCCTTAGAGTTGTTGAAGTTAAAGAAGAGAGAAAGAAGCAAGAAAATATAGGACCACCTAGACTTTCAATGGGTCAATATGAATTCCATGCTTTGACACAATGAAGCTGAGAAGTCGACCAAAGATTACACGAAACACACACTTGTGCGAATTGAGCCTAAAATTATAGTGCTGATAATGTAAAAAATATAGCCCTAAGATGCATTAGATGATCAACACAATGTTTCAAGTGAGAAGTTAGGTCATCCAAATATGGTTGTACAATGTGTTTAATGTCATGGAAGGCATAATTCATTTCCCTCTGAAACCTAGCCCCAACATTTTTCAATCTGAAAGGGAGTTTTCGATATGCAAATGTGCCCCATGGAAAAATAAATGTGGTTTTATGTTCGTCCAATGGGATAATGTTGATCTGATTGTAGCTAGAAAAACCATAGATAAACAAAAATATTTCATAGCCAACACAATCGTCAACTATCTAGTCAATGAATGGGGTAGGATAATTATCCTTAATACAAGAAAAATTAATGTCTCAGTAATCGCCACCCAAACAAATTGTTCTTTGTTTATTCATGACAGGAACAATGTTGGATATGTAGGTTTTAACCCCGTACATAAATTACCTGCATACAAATTCTAAAAACAAAAAATAAACAATGGCAAGAGCATAATACATAAAACAAATATACACAGAGATTTTCCCTTGGATCCCAAAACTGGGACTACTAGATTGATTTTTCATTATGTTCCTTTCAATGTTACAATACATATATATACATTTTCAAGCATCCAATACCATGGACCGAAAACCATCATTCCCAAAACCATGTGCTAAAACCATGCACAAAACCATGGATCCAAAGAAAAAATCTCTAGGGCATTGTCCCAGACCCCATGGAGTGGGGCTAGCTGCCCCCCTCAAACCCCTGTGACCCCCTATTACACAATAAAGGGGGGACTTCGTCCCCCCTCTAACCCTCAATTTAGCTAGGTGGGCTAGTTGTGGAAAGAATATAACACAACCCAACATTCTCCCACTTGTTGTTTTCTTTCAACAGGGGGCCATAGGAGAGCTTAGTCATTTATCCAGCCCTGCAATGCCCATTGTTTCTCTACACCAAGAGAACTTCTCAGAGCTCACAGATTTTGTCAATGCATCTACAGTGTTCTTCAAAGTGTTCACCTTTACCAGCAACACCTTTTTGTCTTCTATCATATCCCTTGCAAGGTAATACTAAACATCAATGTGCTTTGTCTTTGAATGCTAAGTAGGGTTCTTTGCCAAGAAAATGGCACTTTGGCTATCATAGCCTATCCTTATAGCTCCCTGTACTAACCCCATACTTGAACACAATCTCTGCAATCAAACTACTTCCTGTCTTGCATGAGTGGCTGCCATGTATTCTACCTCTGTAGTTGATAATGCCACTACAGATTGTTTCTTACTCATCCAATTTACTGCACCTCCAAAAAGGTTAAACACATACCCACGTGTAGATATTCTTTGATCTAGATCTCCAACCCATTCTGCATCAACAAAGACACAAATATCCAAAACTTTGTCCAATCCTGGTCTTCCTTGGTAGCACAAACCATAATCACTAGTCCCACACAAACACCTGAAAACCCACTTCATTGTTATCCAATGCTCCTTCCCTGGTTTTGACATAAACCTATTGAATACTCCCACTACATGTGCAATGTCTAGTCTAGTACAGACCGTCACATACATCAGGATACTGACTCCACTTGCATATGAAAAATGAGACATGTCCTCTTCCTCTTCTTGTGTCTTGGGACATTGTTCAACATATAACTTTACACCTATAGGAATAGGAACCTTCATTGTTTTACTATCCTTCATATTAAATCTCTGTAGTATTGTCTCCACATACTTCCTTTGGTTTAACCAGAGCTTCCTCTTTGCTTGATTTCTTTTTAATTTCCATGCCCAAAATATAGTTTGCAGCACCAAGATATTTCATGTTGAATTTGGAGGACAATTGGGTCTTCAAATCCTGGATAACTTCTTTATCATTTCCAATGAGCAACATATCATCCACATACAAGACCAGATAAATAACATGATCACCAGTTACTTTAAAATGCACATAGTGATCTACTTTTCTTTTGGTGAATCCAAGTCCTTGTATAAATGTATCAAATTTCTGATACCACATCCTTGGTGACTGTTTTAACCCATATAGAGACTTTTTTAACTTGCATACGTTTATTTCTTACCATTCACTGGAAAGCCTTCAGGTTGCTTCATGTAGATCTCTTCTTCTAGATCCCCGTGAAGAAATGTTGTCTTCACATCCATCTATTCTACCTCAAAATCAAAAGCAACGGCAACAGATAAAAGTAATATAATAGAAGCTACCTTGGCAATAAGAGAAAAATATCACCAAAATCAATTCCCAACACCTAGGAATAACCTTTTTCTACCAACCGATCTTTGTATTTCTTCACCTTTCCTTCTACATTTGTCTTCTTCTTGAACACCCATTTTCTTCCAATGGGTTTCCTTCCAGCTAAAAACTCCACTAGATCCCAAGCCTCATATTTGTGGAAAGATGCCATTTCATCAACCATGGCCTCTTTCCAGAGTTTTCCATCCTCTGAATCTACTGCTTCCTTCATAGTACTAGGATCATCATTAGTAATAGATAAAGAAAAATTTGAACGGAAAGTAGATGGACTATACCTTTCTGGTTGCCTTCTTTCTCGAACTGATCGTCTCACACCTAGAGTTTGTGGCTCTTCATATTCTAATTCCTCTTTTACTATAAAGTTTGATTCTTCCTCCTTTAGCTCAAACTCTATCTTTTCAAGTTCCTTTGATGGGACTTCATGTTTAATAACATCTTTCACCTCTATAAACACCACATCTCAGCTGTACACAACCTTCCTTGTTACTAGGTTCCAAAGTTTAGAACCCTTTAAAGCATCGTTATACCCAATAAAGATGCACTTTTCATATTTAATATCCAACTTTGTTCTTTTCTCCTTTGGAACATGTACATATGCATCACATCCAAATACCCTCAGATGTGAAAGGGAGGGTTTCTTACCAGCCCATATGTCTTGTGGAGTCTTATCCTCCAACGTTGAAGAAAGTGATCTGTTGACTAGGTAACATGTTGTCTCCACCGCCTCTACCTAGAATTCCTACCCTAACCCAACACCACTAAGCATGTTTCTTTCCCTTTCCATCAGTGTATTTTTCATTCTTTCTAAAACTCCATTTTGCTCAAGTGTGTATGGAGTTGTCTTTTGCCATGCTATACCACACTTCTTACATAATTCTTCAAATTCATTCTTGCAAAACTCTCCACCATTATCTGTCCTCAACACCTTTATCTTCTTCTCTATCTGGTTTTCCATCATAGCCTTAAATTCTTTAAACCTATCAATGGCTTCATATTTCTTCTTGAGGAAATATATCCATGTATTCCTTGAGAATTCATCTATAAATGATACATACTTACCTAGTGATGGAACCTTCGTAGGTCCAAACACATCACTGTACACAAGCTCTAATATATGTTTCGCCCTCTTACCACCAGAGGGGAAAATCAGCCGATTCTGCTTCCCATGTATACAATTTTCACAAAAATCAAAATCTAGAGAGCTATTAGTCATACCTTCTACCATACATTTACCATGAAGTATTCGAAGGCCTTTCTCTCCAATATGTACAAGCCTTTGATGCCATAGCATGCTTTTTTCTCTAGATACCACTAGATTTTCTGCTCCACTTTCAAGAACCATAGAACTGTTGCACCCATCAATAACAGTGCCACCTTGCAGCTTGTACAAAATTCCAATCCGAACTCCCCACATCAATACCAGTGCTCCCCAAACCATCTTGCAGGTATCTTTCTCAAACATTGCTTTTGCACCTGCATCATCCAGCTTACTTACATAAATTAGATTTTTGGCTAATGCAGGAGTATGTAGAACACCTGGAAGTGTTCTAATACTTCCACCTTGAAACTTCAACTTGAATTTTCCGTGATCAACAATTCTAGCCTTCCTGTCATCCCTCAAGAAGACATCACCACTATCATATTTCTCATACTCACAAAACCACTCTTTATAGGGAGTGAAGTGAAAGGATGCACTGAGTCAATCAACCATGCCGCATGATCTACATGTGTACTTGAAGAATACAAGTACACATCCCTACCTTCATCTGAGGTGGTTTTCCCCTCTGCAGAAGGAGCATCATTAGATCCCTTTCCTTTGTTAGGAGATTTATATTTACAGTCCCTTTTGTAGTGCCCTTCTTTTCTGCATTTCCAACACACCTTTACAGGTTTTCCTGGAGATTTAGATTTCCCTCTAGATTTAGATCTCCCACTCGATGACTTATTATTGTTTCTGTTCTAGGACCATCCTTGTACAGACAAGGCATCACCATTTTGGCTCTCCATATTTTTCTGTCTCATCTCCTCCATCAGTAAGGATGAGACTATTTCATTAAACTGCAAGGAAGCTACATTGATACCTATTGCAATAACTAGACTATCCCTCGAATCTGGTAGAGAACACAAAAAATTGATGCACTTATCTTCATCTAAATTTTAATATCAACAGATAACAATAAACTTACCACAATATTAAATGCGTTCAAATGCTCTGTCACTGAGTCTTCGTCTTTCATCCTCAGGTTATACAACTTTTTCCATATGAAAAGTTTATTCACCAGAGACCTAGATTGGTAAAAAGTCCCTAACTTGTCCCACAAAGCCTTCATTGTAGCTTCCCCTGATACATTCAGCATATTAGGTGTTGAATATCTCCTTTTGAGATATTAGGTGTTGAATACAGTCCTTTATTAGGAAGGTCTGATAGTGATGAAGAAAGTAGTGTTATGAGGACATTGCTAGGTGCGTTGCAGGTGATAAGATAGAGTATCAGAGGGATACCAAATCCTTCCACTCCGCCTCCGCCATCACCTCCACCTCACACACCTACAGCCACACCTTCACCTCCACCTCCACCTCCATCCTTCAACATGGAGAACGCAATGAAGATGCCTATTTTTAAGGGTCTAGGGACTGAAGACCCTGAGAAATTTTGGTTCATAACAGATGTTGTACAAAAGGTACATCATATTACTAATGATGACATGAAGAAAGTGCAGTTGGTTATAGCACTACAAGACAGGGCATTGAGCTGGTATATCAAGTTTTGTTCGGGTAAACCTAATGTGACTATCTTGGAAACACAAAAAGGACTAAAAAATGATTTTAAGAAGCCTAAATCGCAAGCCCAGTCAGTGATGGAGTTTAAAGAGATCTAGCAGAGGGTAAATGAGTTTACGTGGGACTTTGATCAAAGAATGAAGTATCTGATCCAGTAGGATAATATCAATATCATGGATGATTAGCACCGAGACTGGTACATTACTTCGTTGTTGCATCATTTGAGATTTCCATTATCTCAACTGAAAACAGGAACAAAAGTTGAAGCCTTGGAGATTTCCATGAGGTTGGAGGCTTCACTCGTGCAGGATACGAATCTGGGGGTACAATAGATTCAGTCACAGTGTGCTAGTCTACATATGGAGTTACATAGCCTTAAGAAGTGAAACAAAGTCTAGCTCGTAGTGCGTGCAGAATTTTGGTGCCTAAAGTTTATGGGTCATGGTCATGATAAGGACCATTGCCCAGTATACCAGAATTATCTTATTGGGGGAGGTCATGTCCCCCTGAAACCATAAAACATTGTTGGGCTGAGTACAGGAGTAGAATTATGGTGCGTTATTTGTCAAATCTTTGTGAAACATGTGACTGATAACTATCATCTCCTATAAAAGTGTGTGAAGACTCCACAACAATTGTTTTTCACTTTCTACAAATCAATAGGTCACGATGAGCCCAACTGCTGAAGTTATGAACTAATGATGGAGCGGACCCCTACATATAGGATGCAGATAGAAAATCAACTTCAATATTCAGGTGTAGGTGCAGTGTGTAGAGGGTTCCAAGGCCAAGGAAGAGGTCGCGGAGGAGGATCTAGAAGGGGTCGGGGCCAAATTATTTGTTACAACTGTGGGGAAGTAAGTCATTTCACGTGTGACTGTTAGAATCAGACACACCCTTCCTATCAATATTGCAAGAAATTTGACCATGTCATCGAATATTGCTTGATACTTATCGTGAAGATGCAAGAAAAGAAGACTCAGACCCAACAACCTACGCAGAACATTCAAATGATGAGGTCAGAGCCTTGCGAAGAGGATCCTAGTATTAATATTGTTACACGAAGCGGTATTGCCACTAGAGAAGATAAGGGGAAGCAACCATAAGTTAATGGATGGGTATACAAGGATTTTGAAAATGAAGTGGGGTTCAATCTAAGAAAATCAAAGGAAACCTTTATGGAGGCTAAGAAGAGCTTTATAGAAGCCTCTACATCCGAAAGTCAGGGAAAAGCCGAAGGAAACGACAATGCATAGGATGTAGACCCTTCGTTGTTAGCGACATTTTTGAAGACTTGTATGAAGCTTCCGAGGGATATAAAGGTAGTGGAAGGGCTATAGGAATTAATAGATAATTGTATGGGTAAAAATAAACCTCTTCTGGAACAACACACAGTACACAAAGTAGGCAAAAACAAGAAACGAACTGGTCACGAGATGAGGCTAACTGCGCAAATTCGAGAGTATGAAATGGATCAAGTAATTCTTGATCTAGGATCTGATGTGAACGTTTTTCCAAAACAATATTGGGAGAGAATAGGAAGACTTGCATTGCAGTGGTTTCCCATATAGCTACGAATGGAAAATCAATGAAAGATCATTCCTATGGGTGCCTATATGGGGTAATAGTAGATATTTAAGGAGCAAGCGCCTTAGCTGATTTTGAAGTAATTGAGATATTTGATGATAGTAACTCATACCCCACACTACTTGGCATTGATTGGGCCTTTGATATGGATGTGGTCATTAATCTCAAAAAGCACCAAATGACATTCGAAAGGAAGGAGCTCAGGGTTATTATTCCACTAGATTCAACTAAGGGTGTGCAATATACTAAACTAGTCTGTGATTATGAAGAAGAAGACGACCTGGATCAGATCTATAAGATCACTACACATGATGAGGACTAGATCAACCCCACTGTAGATGGAAAAATCATATGGGATAAGGACAATTCCCGCACTTCAAATTCTGAAGAGGAGCTTGAGCATTGGCAGGACCGACTACATGAAGTATCGTCATTGCACTGTAACATGCTGACAAAATAGCTTTGATGCATATCCACTGAGGTACAAAATTTTCCTTATTATGATGATTTAGAAGATGTTAATTTACTTTTGGATAAGTTTGAAAGGGATGTACTAGAGGAACAACAGTTCCAAGCTATAGATATTGTGCTACGAGCTACGCTTGCCCATTGGTGGAGTACGCATAAAGGCAACTTTTTCGATTGGAAGGAGTACTGAAGAATGATGAAGTTGATGTTTGGGTACGCCAATACCTACTTAGTGGAAAAATACACAAGGAAGGATGATTCATGCGAGCATTTGGCGTGATGGATGAAAGGATGGGGAGAAGAACCGCAACTAGAATGGGTTCATATCTTCTTCCACACATTGGATAAAATACCCATGAACTGGTATTTGGAAACGGAGCTTCAGCATGGGACTGCAGAATGGGATGTGTTGAAAGAAATTTTTTTGTTAACTTTTAGCTTTGAAGATGGGTTTGAATGTATAGACGATCGTGATATTCAAAATGCTTGAAGAAAGGATTGCGTGGGTACAACCATACTGGAATACACAGTTGTGCCATGCAATCGAATGTTATAATGTGATCACAGAAGAGGGTGAAGAAGATCTCTGAAACATCAACATCCCTGAGTGTGAAGGACAACGTGAAGTCGAGGGACCTTAGGTGGAGATCCCTGATATATCAGAAGCTTTAAAGACCAAGCAAGTAAATATTGGATCAGAAGTGCAACTAAAGTTTGCGAAGATCGTCGACTATTGGGATGAAGATACAGTTGATAAAGTCGTGGAGCTGTGTTAGACTATGAAACAACCCACCCCCCCAGTTATAACAAACAATAGCTAGGCTTAGAGTTGTAAATGGGGACCCTTTTAAATTTTTAGGCTTAAGATAATAAAACTCTAACTCTAAGAAAATTCCTAGAAAAAGCTTGCAAAAATAACTAAGGATGAAATCCATATTGCAAATCGCAAATCACACTTTTCCACATGACCATGTCAAAAACCTTTACAAAAGTGCGATATGCAATTAGGTCTCCCATTGTGATAACATCACCTTGTCATTTCACAGTCACATTTTGCACTTTGCATAGTTTGCGAGAAACTTGACCAAGCCATTAGAACAAATACAAACGATTTGTGAAATGCGATATTGCGATCTCCACAATCACATTTCGCTTAATACATCCGGTAACCCTATACTGTATCCCTTTTAAGACCTCAATGCATGATTAAGTCCGGTAAAACGTGTGGAATAATTACATTTTAAACGCTAAAACAAACGAGTTGATAGGTTATTAAATATTTAGCAGCCCGAGGAAGGATAATCATTTTCCTGGTTATGGGTAGTTATAATCGAGTATCTCATTAAAACCTCTCTCATGATCCAAAGTCATTTCACAGAAGCTTTCAATCTTAATTACTAGATATCGTCTGTGCTGATATATCTTGTCTATCTCAGGAAAGCGAAAAAAGACATGTCCCTAAGAAAGGTAATGCTGAAGCAAAGCAAATAGACCATTGTTGAAGCTGAGTTTACAGAGATGTCTCCTATCTTTTCTGATACAGTTTCTGATGCTGCCAGAGGGGGAACAACTTAGGAAGTAATTTACAATATGCTAGAGGATGAGCGTCCTAAAATCACTATTACGAGAGAAACAATTGAATCTAAAAGGCCTTCGAAACTCCAACGTAGAGATGCATCATGTTCATTTCTTCATAGGATAGGAGTAAGGGCTAAAATCCTCCCCTATACAGACATGATCAGGTGGGTGATTGAAAACCTTATCATTGAAGATAGGCAGTTCAAGAATTCAAAGATGGAGCTCATAGGGTCGTTCAGAGTAGAGGATCTGAAGAATATGTACCACATACTTGATCCCCAGGATATCTATGACGATACATTTGTGGCTAACTTCACAAAGAAGAATCCAGACCCCTTCAAGCTAATTCAGGGCTATGTTGTGGCCAGCAACAACCCCCTTCTTAATTAGTTTTATTACTAATACTAAATAAGTGGAGACCCTTTATCCAAAAATTAAAAAAAATAAATTAGTACTTGTATTCCCTTTTTAAATAAATCTTACTATCATAAACTTAGGAGAATACCTGAAAAATATAAAAAGACTTAAGTTTTATGATAAGTTTGAACAAAACCACTGTCTGAATAAAGAGCGTCGCATCGCAAAAAGGTAATGTATGCCATCCTATAAACAGAATCCTAAGATTGCGGAATCGCGATGCAAAATCACACACTGAAGACACTCATCGGATCGCAGTTCTTCATATGCCTCAAATATCACTTAAGGTGAAATACCTCAAACCGCCGATATGCGATGGCGCGTCTCACAAATCGCATTTCACAGAAAACATATGGTAACAGATGATTGTCACAAGAAACGGATCAACGATATTGTGATCTGTGTGATTGCGATCTGTGATATTGCGAAGCAAATTGCAAAATTGCCTTATCGCAGATCCGCAGGGCTTATCGTTTGAAAAAGTCTTTCCATAAACCGATGCCCAGTTATGCATGTTAATGTTAATTTAATAAGTTAGTTGGTAATCATTAATGAAATATGGTTTTGATCTGATCGAAGAGTCATTTCACGTAGGGTGATATATTTTATATGATTTCAACATTTAAATCTTTCCCGTCACCTTTTTCTTATCATTACTCTTTCCTCATTTGCAAATTGTAGGAGAAAAAAGCAAAGCAGTATACATAGCAGTTTTCAGAATATTATGAGAAAATAGGGAAAAGCTCCAAGTTCTAAAGACAAAGAAATGACACCCTTATACACAGACACCACCTGTAACAGAGATGCTGGCATTACTACTTGGGAAGGCATGCACAGCCTACTCGAGGAAGAAAATCCTAGAGTAATGGAGGTTACAGCGACTGCAGATTCACGCGGGTCGCTTGAGGCATCGATTATAGAACTAGCATGTTCGTTCTTACACCAGATAGTGGCGAGGCCCAAGATTCTTCCATACATGGACATGGTCAAATGGGTACTAGAGAGTGCTGACATAAAGGACAGATAATTTAAAACTCAGAACCAAGAACTGATGGAGTCGTTCATTCCACAAAATTTAAGGTTTATATCCTCTAACAAAAAAGCGTGCAACAGGCAAAAAATAGCACCAGGGAAGCCCAGATCAAGAAACGAAGGCAGTTTTCAATTCAATCAGTGCTAATTGTGCATCACCGGGCAAAACCCCTTGAGAAGGAAAGCCTTTGATCACTCAGTTGCTTGTAAGCCCTGAAAATTGTAGGAAAAAGTGTTAAAGGCTAAAGGCAAAACTCGAGCTCTAAAAACCTGTGGTATTTATTAGAGATATCCTTAAGGTGGTATGTAAATATCAGATCATTTGCACATCATCTACAGACAAGCTGGAGACAAAAGGCTCAAGAAAGAGCAGAGTCTATCAAGAGTTTAACCAAGTTGAATTGGGATTCTTACTGGTGATATTTGGAAAAACCATACAATCAGGGCATGAATCTCAAATGTATCATTAACTCTGCCGAGAAGATGGTGCTAGCACTTGCCAATTCTGTTTTCATAGGATAGCTAAAGCCGGAGGTCGGCCAGCCAACTCTCCTCAAGCCAATGTGGGACGCTTGCGACTATAAGGAACATATACATAGATAGTTAATTGCCAGTTTTAGTTTTAGATTCAGTTTTAGTTTTAGTTTTGCTTTATTTTTTCCTGAAATGAGGACAGTCAGTTAAACTGCCTCCTACATTTTTGTAATAAACTATTTTTAGATTTAGCTAGTAGTATTATAACCCTTCTCATGCATTTAGAGAAGGGTCCTGAAAGTTGTCAAAAACTTGTCCTCAGAACATGCACTTTTGCACCCTTCAAGGAGGTTCTGATGAATGAATGGAACAATATTTATTGATATCTGTGTTTAATATCTACTACTGAAATTGCACTTTTGTACTCTTAGTAGATGTTGAATTAAGAAGAGATAAATCATTATTGTTGAAGTTCATGAGTAAAACTTGTTATAAATGGTACTTTTATCTCTTAACAATTTCTGCTTATGTGTTAAGGTGATATTCATGTTCAATTATTTATATATGAATGCTTGAATGCTTGAGTTATCATTTGGCACTTCTGTATGGTGATAACTATTCTATTTATGCTTAATATATGAGTGACTTATTGTGCGATATGTTTTTCACAATTGTTTTGTCTAACTTTTTATGCGAAACAATTTATATTTATTGAATTATTTTCTCATAGAAATTGAATGATCTTTATTACCAATTGCCATTAGAAATTATTTTAGATCACATAACTGAAAGAGTAAATCCTGGGTTAGTTTTTAGAATTAGATATTTCTATTCATTAGAATACAATTGCATGTTGATAAATTAGATTTAGAATAAAAGCATTTTACTTAGAAATTATTAGGAAGGAAATATCAATTCTCAACACACACACACACACAAATTGGGAAACTGGTTCCATATCCCCAGTTGGACCCACTATACCAAACGGAAAAGGCGCTGCTAACCAAGGTCCATACCGGGTGGGTGTCCCCCTTGTTGTAAACCTGATTTTTGGGGCTTCAATAGGTTGGAGGGTGTTGGACAACAAATTCAAGTATGAAAAAATGGGTATGTATGTTATAGCCTCCTCAGAAAACCCCTACAACTACGCAGCAACTATTTATGTAGATTGTATGGGCTACCCAATAATACTAAGTTTTCAATTGAATGGATTCCTCTGATTGATGCCTGTGAAAATTCCCATATCATGAATTGGCATTCCATCCTATCTGATAACTAGCCAATTGAATATTGACAGAAGAAAGCCTACTTTTCAAATAATATCCCTCCCTTCTGTTTTAGTGCCTACATTATGGATGCTATCTGTTTTTGCACGACATATCCAACCATCGATTGGAAATGGACCTTACAAGATCCTTACCCAATCCATCTGAGTCATAAACAAATATGGGAGTCACATTACATACCTCACTTCTATAAGATAGTCCATGTTATTGTGTTTCCCCTACATCAAATGATTTTCAATAAGAAAGCCCCTAGGTTCTCCCAAGAAGCTGCATCAGACCTGCTTACTGTTGGCAAGTATTTTATTGAAGAGTGGTTGAACTATATTAGGGTTTTTGGTAGCACAGTTGATCCACACGTCCTTCCTTTATATGTTTTTGATAAGTTATTAGCAAGAGAGATTGCCTACTAGATTGTGGGAAAAGGCCTGACTAAAGTTCTCAAAGACGACAAGAAGCCATTATGGCCCCTTTTCCTTGTCAAATGTGGTTCTTTTGCTTTAACCAATTTTGTTCATGCCACTAAGGGATCAGCCCATATGGAAGCCCTCGGGCTTCATACATTTTCTAAGAGGCCATTTGATCTAAACAAAGTGGCATACAATGTCACTACTGGAGTTAAACTCAAGCCATACAATCATGATGATAATCATTTTGAGGATTTGTTACAGTCAGTTGTATCCTTCGAACAAGCATTCGAATGGGAAAAAGCATATCTGAACCTTAAAGATCTTCAAAGATTTCAAGAATTCAGAGATGAGAGGCTCTGGGTAATCCCAATGCATCTATTAAAACCCAAAGATAAGTCTACTCCAAGTGTCACTATTGATAGTGGAGGTCCTAGCTCTCAAATAGACTCTCAAGTAAACACTAAGAAGACACTAGGCACAGGGAAGCCCCAAGACACCGACAACACAACTAAGTCTAGCAGGAATTCATCTAATACGAAAGTGATGAGCACCCTGGCTATAGAAATTGGTTCAGATACCAAAGGTGGTAGTTTGGAGTAGGAGTGGGATCAGTTTAATCAGAAATTGCAAGGCGCTCCTAAAGCCTCAAATGCACAAGAAACAGAGGAATTCAAAACTCCTCCGCATGTTCAAAAATATACAAAGCCCAAGTCTACTGACAAGAAATATACACCTATGGAGGAACAAGCAACAACCACCTAGCATACTGAAATTATCCCTGCTCTGCCCACATCAGAGATTGTTCTCAAAGTGACTGAAATACCTCCACTTGATGTGTTCTATAGCCCTCTCCATAAGGCTGTAGTTAGAAGGCAGAGGAAAAGGAGAAGGGCAGATGAACCTGAATTCCCACTTGGAAACGAGCCCATGGACGTTGTTTGGAAGGACATTCCTTTCAATCCGGCCGAGAACTTGACAAGACTATCACAGTTCACGTGAGCATACGCATTAGCCACTGTGGACAAGGCTACTGAGGTCTCTACTCTACTAAGGGAGAAAGAGGAGAGAATTTTGCAGTTGGAACAAAAGATCGAGGCAGAGAAAGCAAGCGCAAACAGGCATGTGGTGGAGCAGCTAAAGCAATTGCAGCAAGACATGGAGGTCATGAAAAATAAGCCATGAGGCCGATATATCAGCCAAAAACTTGCAACTCCAGGAAATGCAACAATCCATGGAAAGATACAAGAATGTTCCCACTACTGAGGAGTTCATCAAAGAGGCCTTGGAATTAAATTCCCTTCTAGTGATACAACAAGAGTATTTCTACCAAAATATGTCACATATTACTCCTTATCTGACTACTAGCGACCAGTTGACAAACAAGGCAATCGACCAGAGAATGGAGTTTAATCATTTAAACACTAGAATCTCCGCGTTCATTGAGTGGCAAGAAATAGAGGATGGAAAGAATACCAATCTACCTGAGATTTAAGAAACTCATAAGACATTCTCTTTATAGATTGGGATGCTAGAATCAAACAGGTTGAGCTAGCAATCGCAAGGGCAGTTAGACTATCAAAGAAAATTGTCAAAGCAATGAACCACATCCTGTTCACCACCAATCTCATGAAGGAAGGCAATACAAAAGAAATGCCTGATTTAACTGCTCTATATAAAGATTGGAAAGAAAAGGTGGGGATTCAGAGAGAGGAAATTGTGAAACTGACCACGACCAACTGGGAGTCGTATTGGCAGTATTTGGTTAAGACACATAGCCTTATTATGACCTTCAATTGTTCCCTTCACATGACTCAAAGGATGTTTCCACCGCTCACCGATGCAATCTTCATAGGACATCTCAGGACTCATTTCAGGCCACCTCCTCAAATCCAACTGATGACCAATATTTGCGATTTAAAGGGCAAGCTGGTAGACAAAAAGTCATCCTCTTAGTTTTGTTTATTTAGCCTCTGTTTATTTTTGGAGTTAGTTACCTAGTTAGGAGGAAAGTTGTTTTAAACCTCCTCAAATTTTGTATAATCTATTTTTACACATTTAGTTAGATTAGTATTTATACCCTTCTCATGCATTTAGAGAAGGGTCCAAAATTTTATCAAAAAAATTTGCAAAGAATGCACTATTGTAAGTTTGTAAATGCTTTGGTGAAATGATGGAACATGATCATTTCTTTTATATATCAGACTATGTTCCTTTGTTGATGCTCTTTTGTATACTTGGGAGACAATTTGATTTGAAGAAAGAAGTTGGTCTATATCATTTTTCAAATGAGCAGGAATTCACACATATGGTACTATTATTGTGTATTATTGATTCTGTTTACATTTAATTAGTGGCAAAACTTTACTTTCATGAATTATATGTGAGATTTATTATTTCCATTAAGCGTTAATTGCACTTTTGTATGATGCCTAGTTGAAGTTGTGATTTTCATATATAACTCATCATATGTGCGATATATTTTATAAATTCCTTTGACTAAATATTTAGTCAAAGGAATTATCTTTTACATTATCATATCTGTTTAGTTCTGTTCAATATTTATTATCACATGCTAAATAGATATCTTTGTAGATCACATATCACACAAGAACACCCGGGTTTATATTAGAATAAGTTAGTTAGAGAAATTGCATGGTGTAATAGGTCACTTAGATTATCATTACTCTATTGCAAAGCACTCATAAACCACCCACTCTCATCTTAAAACCCACACTGGAAAATTGGTCCCATTATCCCTAGTCGGGGACACCACTTTAAATGGAAAAGGAGTTGTCTTAAGGTCTAGACTGGGTGGTTATCCCCCATGTTTTGGCAAAAGAATTTTGAGGCTACAACATTTTTGCATTAGAAGGAGGGCATTCAACTGTGACTAGAGGATGAAGCTAAAAATCATTCGAAAAGCATTCATAAGAGTCAAAACCCATCCACAATTTCTACCCCTTCTCAAACTCATCCAGAATCTCCTGATCAGAAGTTTGAAGTAGTAGAAACATCTCTCTTGTCTCCTAAAGTAATAAGGCAACCACCTTCCCTAGATTACACTCTTGAGTCTCCCGAAGTTCATTCTTTGATATAGCAATTGGAATAGATATCCATTCCTACAGAGAAACCTCAAAGACCCGAAGTATCTGAAGAGAGTGTTACTTCCTTATTACAACAAACTAGTGTATTGACGAGACTCCAAAGTGAAAGACTTGGGGTTACCCCTTTCGAGTTCCCCATTCCTCCATGACGTAAGAAAGTCACTTCATCAAAATTTGAATCAGATAATAGTGAGATCACATCACCTTTCCATCCATTTCTATTCAATCCATGACTTCTCAAACATCCACTTCTCCAGTTAGTACTACAATTATCAGTACTAATCCATTAGTAAGTTCTTTGCTCTATACCTACTTATGGACCAACCTTCCCATTTTCTCAGTCCCCGACTCAAATTATGACCAATCAACCTTGGTCAAATCCTAGTGATATCCTAGTTGCAAATACAAATGCACTCCAAGCAAACCCAGAAAAATGGCTACCTAAGTATAATCTTGACGATGCTCTCCCAGATGAAGAACATCTAAATAATTTCATGTTAATTATGAATCTCAATGGGGTTCCACATGAAGATTTTGTAATCAGATTTTTTCCTTATACTTTCCAAGGATCCACTGGGTCTTGGTATTTTTCCCTCCCAGTAGGTTCAATTAGAGACTGGGATACTTTTCAAGAAGTATTTCTTGCAAAATTTGGTGATGATAGGACCATAGCATCCTTGATCAATGATCTTTCTAATTTGAAAGCTAATCCAAATGAAAATATCAAATATTTCAACTCCAGATTTAACAAATTGCTAAGCAAAATCCCAGCTGCCTCTAAATCTGCTATAGATGTACAAATAGAATGGTATATATCATCTCTTCCTTATAATATTGCAATTTTTGTAGATAGAGCCAATAAGGCTACCCTTGTAGAAAACATGAAAGAAGCCCTATTTGTAGAAAGAAGAATCATAGCTTTGGAAAAGATATCACAAATAGATGATAGGAAGACCAAAAAAGTGACATTTAAGGATGCTAAGAAGAAAGCTTCAAAAGACCCTTTTGATCTTGAAGGCCTCCAAAAAGTGTTAAAGATGATGTCCAACAAAATGGTCAAAATTAAAAAAACAAGTTGCAGAATCCTCTGCTCCTAAGAAACCTTTTCGATCATTCAAGACGAACCCTTCTTCTATGTCACAACCCCCAAACACCATTTCAAATGTTGAATCTGACCAAGAAGCAAAAGAAGATTTTCCAAATGAAGAGGCAGCCGAAACAAAAGAAGAAATTAAACTAAACATGATGTGGGATTTTATTCTCCTGACTGAAGAAGAGGCACAAGAAATGCCAATGACTACAAGAATAAAAAATTCTCTTGACATGTCTATCACAAATCACAAGTAGAAAGTTGCTACTCCTGCAAAGGAGAAAAAAATAGCTAAGAAACCTAAGACTAGCCAAACCGATCCTATCCCTCTAGATTCCCCAAATGCCTAAAAAACATTGGTAATCTCAAATACAGTCAAATAAAATATAGTAGAAGACATGAAAAAGACTAGAGCTAAAATCCCACTACATGAGCTCACTAAACTAAAACTACAACAAAATATTTTATTAAGGGAATTGAAAGAAGTTCTAGTATCCCCTATGCCATCTATTGTAGTTACTCAAGCTGCCTACAATATGGGAAAACCTCCCTCATCCTCAAATAAGGTAGATCCCTCAGATCTAGTTCTAATTGGTGATAGGTCTATTTCTCATGTTCCTCCGTTTCTACTCACTTATGAAATTTTCAACAGGAACATTCACAACTACCTTGTTGCTTGGGGAGCTTCCTCAAATATAATGCTAAGGGTTGTGTGTACCAAATTGAACATCACACCTCAAAAATTTGCAGTGCACATAGTTCAGCTAGATAGGACAAAAGTTGAGGTGCTTGGAGAAATAACATCAATTTCAATTAGGCTTTCGTCTAATCCAAAAGTTTCCCAAATAATTGATATTTTGGTAGCCGATATCCCTAAATTTTATGGTTTAATTCTCAGTAGGGGATGGTCTGAAAAGCTACACAATTATTTCACAACTGATTGGTCTCACATGTGGTTGCCACACAATGGTAAACCTAACCAAATAAGGGTTGACAAAGAGAAATTCATGAAATATATGGTCATCGACCTCGAGGGAAGCAACGAACCTATTTCTTTCACTAATAATATCATTGAAAATTACTCAGTTGGGTCCTCTTTAGGATCCTTTAATGCTCAGAGGTCTCCCTTTTTAGATAACGTTGTAGTCTCTCAAATCGAAATTTTTTCACAAACGGATCCTTCCAAATGTCTAAATTTAGTAGATAAAGTTTCTAATAACTCTCAGTCTTGGACTTTATTTTGACGGCTCTAAATGAAAGGATGGCGCAAGTGCAAGGTGCATTTTGATCAATCTATAAGGAGAGAAAACCATGTTGGCCTACAAAATTGAATTCCAGTGCACTAATAATGTCGTTGAATATGAAGCACTAATCCAAGGACTGTATAAAGCCATCAGTATTAATGTCAAATACTTGCAAGTCTACAGTGATTCGAAGATAATTGTGAAATAGGTGAGAAATACAACTCATTGTGTCTCTGGGCACCTTAAACACTATCAATCTTTAACTTAGAAATTGACTTCTCATTTTTTTGCTTTCAACATATCTTCAGTCCCTAGATTACAAAACGCGAGTGATGACTTGCTTGCTAATGTGGCATACAGGCTTATACCCTCAGAAGATTTTAGTCCAGACAGATTTTCAATACAATTAATATTTAGGCCATCAATTCCTAACAATGTAAGAAATTGGAGTATTCAACAATGATGTGGATATAGTTAATTTCCTTACATCAGAGGGATCATATGAAGAACAAATTATGGATGAACATGACCATGATCTAGAAATCAAACTTAATCATGATCATAACCCAATCCCAAAGTTTGTGGTTAAAATGGAATATCTTTATGATCTAAAGGACATATTTAAGAAAATTACTAACTCCAAAACTCAAAGTTCTACTTTGAGATTTGAAGTAGTAAACCTAGGGTCAAACGAAAAACCCCAAAATATCAACCTAGGTCTAGGCCTATCATCTGAAGAAAGAATATCATTCATCAGGTTGTTGAAGACATATGAAGGCATTTTTTCTTGGGATTATACAAATTTCAAAACTTATGATGCCTCTATAATTCAACATACCATACCCATGACTTTAAATGAAAATCCAGTTCAACAGAAGCTTCGCAAAATTCACCCAAACCTTGAAAGTCAAATCAAATTAGAATTGAACAAGCTTATGACAGCCAAAATAATCTTCCCTATTAGACATTCTAAGTGGGTATCAGATATGGTACCTGTAAGGAAAAAGAACAAAGATATCAGGATTTGTATTGATTTTAGAAACCTGAATCAAGCTTGCCAAAAAGATAATTTTCCCTTGCCCACCATGGAATAGATATTGCAATTAGTTGTAGGTTCTGAAGTAATGCCCTTTCTATATGGATTCTCAGGATATAATCAAATACTTATCCATCCAGATGACATATTAAAGACAACATTAAGGACCAAGTGGGAAACATATGCCTTGCCTTTCGGACACATTAATGCGGGTGCCACATTTCAACATGTTATGTACATTGCTTTCATAAGTCTAATCAATAAATCGGTGGTTATTTACTGGATGATATCACAGTCTATTCCAAGGATAGGAACAATCATTTAGTTGACCTGGAACACATTTTTGAAAGATGCAAGAAATACGGCATTTCCTTAAATCCCAAAAAATCCTATTTTGCTTTACTAGAAGGCAAACTCCTTGGGTTTATAGTATCCAAGAAAGGAATTTACAATGATCCTGATAGAGTCTAAGAGATTGAAAAAATTCTCCTCCCTCACAACAAGAAAAACATGCAATCATTCCTAGGCCAAATAAATTTTGTAAAAATATTTGTCCCAGATTTTTCACAAATTGTTCTACCTCTTCAAGCGATGATAAGAAAAAATGTAGTTTTCAGATGGAACAAGGATGGAAGAGAGTCATTCGAGTTGATTAAAAAGTCTATTATTAATACTCCCTCATTGACAACCCCCAGACTTTCTCAAACCTTTTTTATTATATACTTTCTCATCTGATACATCATATGCAGTAGTTTTGACACAGCTGAATGATGAAAATTTTGAAGCACCTATCTCATTTTTCAGTTCTAACTTACAAGGTGTCGAATTAAATTATTCAGCTATAGAGAAACAAGCATTTGTTGTTTTTAAAACATTGAAAAATTTCAGACCTTTCTTCTTAAAACCCATACAAATATAATTATACCCTACCCTACAATAAGACAACTATTGATCCAAAGAGAAGTAGGGGAGAAAAGAGCTAATTGGGTAACTGCACTCCAAGAATATGATGTAGAAATCTAGCCAACTAAAATTGTCAAGGGATAAGGTCTTTGCAGGATGTTAATAGGAGCTTCCTAGTTACCAACATAACAAGATCAAGGTAATGAAGTACAAATATCAGAGGTAAGCCTCAATGAGACGCAATCACAATACGCTGATTTGAAATTTTATTTAAAAAATGGGTATGCTCCTATGCATCTTAATTATAAAACAATGTGAGCTTTAAGATTGAAATCAAATCAATATGAAAAAGTTAATGATTTATTGTTTAGGAAGAATTATGATTCAGTACTACTGAGATGCCTAGAGAAACCTGAAGCCGAAAAGGTCATGTCGGAATTACATGATGGACCAGCTAAAGGACATTTTGGAAGAAATACCATGGCTCACAAAATCCTACATGCAGGGTATTATTGGACAACGGTATTTAAAGATGCACATGAAAATGCAAGGAAGTGCAAAACTTGTCAAACCACAGCCGGAAGAGAAAGAAAGCCAACATTCCCTTTACAACCAGTTAACATCCAACAACCATTCTAACAATGGGGATTAGACATAATTTGTGATATTGTTCCTAACTCTTCCAAACAACATAGATACATCCTTACAACTATTGATTACTTTAATAAGTGGGTAGAGGTTGTCCCATTAAAGATAGCTAATACAGAAAATATTACATACTTCATTGATCAATACATAATTACCAGGTTTGGCTTACCCTCAGCTTTAATGTTTGATAATGCATATTACTTTTCTGGAAATGCAATGGTAGAATTTTCTCTTAAGCGAGATTTCAAGTTGAAATATTTAGCCAATTATTATCCTCAAGGTAATGGATTAGTAGAATCAACAAACAAGAAACTCATTAGAATTATCAAAAGGAATATTGAACAAAATCACAAGAATTGGCACAAAGCATTAACATTTTCTCTATGGGCAGAATGATTACTCAGAAAGCCTCTATTAGTTCTTCTCCTTTCGCTTTAGTTTATGGAAAAGAAGTTGTTCTTCCTAGAAACGTAGCAATCCCATCTCTTGCCCTAGTGCAATTTATTGATGAAAACCCTTAATCTTCTCTCTAGGCTAGACAATTTCAAATCCTTAAGCTTGAAGAAGAAAGAAAAGGCTAAAGCAACCCACTTCCATCATCAAAAATTAGTCAAAGCCTCTTTTGACACAACTTCTGCCAGTCATAAAAATATTGAAGTAGGTGATTTAGTTCTCAAATGGGACAAAGCACACGAGGAAAAGGGTAGACATACCAAATTCCAAAGACTATGGCTTGGCCCTTTTCAAATCATTGAAAAAATTGGACAAACGACATTTATTTTACAAGACTTATTAGGTAAGAAGGATTCTTTGCCCATCAATGGGAAAATTTTGAAAAAGTACTTCTCCTAGGAGATAACCTCTTCCAATTTTGTAACATATTGCTTTCTAGGAAAATAATGGTTAACTATTATTTACTTTTGGCTTTTCACAAATAAAATCTTTGATAACATTTATGTTTTTCGGCTTTATAAGAAAGTAAGAGTTAAAAGGAATAATTAGTACATTTGAGTGCTAAAGTAAAATTGATTTCTTTGGAAAAACTTGACCTTGCTTAAAATATTTATTTTATGAACAAAATCTTATCTTTATAGAATACGAAGGTTTTGTTATCATTCCAGAAAAGAATCTTTAACCTATTAAGGATTTCTTGTAGATTAGCATCTTAAAAAATTCTATCATTATCACCCAAAACTCTCAAAAGAGCCAATGATCCACCCCATCTGTTAAAAATTTTCCTTTTTTAGAGTGTAATTCTAAAATATAAAAAACTTAAAAGATAAAGAGTCTCATTACGATCTTGTTTACCATGTTCATAGGGAAGTGATTAAACTGATATTACCAATACTGCATACCAAACAAGGTAATAGCTAGTGGTCACCTTGATCAGAAGACAAGGGGTCTCATCAAGAGTCAGCTTGTTCAGTCTAGTTACAACCATTGAATGGCATTGTCATTGTTAGGTTACCATGCCTAGACAATGTCTTTTAAGAAACCAAAAAGAGCAAGATTACATTCAAAAAAAGGGAAAAAAAAGGACAAGGTCCAAGTGAGTATCATTTTGAAATTTGAAAATTCATATAGATGGGACAATGAATCATTGTTGGTTAAAAGATAACCTTGTCGAGGCTATGAACACCTACTAGCAGTAGAGGCTCTATCTGTGATAAATGAGTAAACCACAAAAAATTAATTTGCAAAAGACAGGTCTACTATATTTCTTTAAACTTTATTGGCTGATGCAAATTTTTATACTTCTATCACTACAAGAGTAAAGTAGTTAAGTAAATAAGTTGTGCAAGTAATGATGATTCCAGAGACATGTTGTTTACCTTATAACTCATGTAATCATTATTATTATAACACTATTTACTTTGAAATTTTTTTAGAAATTTCATAAAACTATTCAGATATAATTGGTTCTCCCAAGTGAATCATCAATTGTTGTATTATTAAACAACCCCCCCATTTACAACAAAGAATAGCTAGGCTTAGAGTTGTAAATGGGGACCCTTTTAAATTTTTAGGCTTAGGATAATAAAACTCTAACTCTAAGAAAATTCCTAGCAAAATCTTGCAAAACTAACTAAGGATGAAATCCATATTGCAAATCGAAAGTCACACTTTTCCACATGATCATGTCAAAAACCCTTTACAAAAGTGCGATATGTGATTAGGTATCCCGCTGCGATAACATCGCCTTGTCATTTCACAATCACATTTCGCACTTCACATAGTTCACGAGAAAGTTGACCAAACCATTAGAACAAATAATGACGATTTTCGAAATGCGATATTGTGATCTCCACAATCACATTTCGCTTAATACATCCAGTAATGCTATACTGTATCCCTTTTAATACCATGATGCATGATTAAGTACGGTAAAACGTGTGGAATAATTATGTTTTAAATGCTAAAATAAACGAGTTGACAAGCTATTAAATATTTAGCGGCCTGAGGAAGAATAATCATTTTCTTGGTTATGGGTAGTTATAATCGAGTATCTTGTTAGGTTCTTATACCAATAGGAGTCATAATTTTGAATGACTAAGGTTAAGCCTTGTAATATTGTACATACCTTTGCTTTCTACAAATGTTTTCCATATTAAAAAATAAAAATAAAAAATGTAAAGAGGGATGTCCTAAAAGAATAATAAAAACACAAAAAAGAATGAGAAAAGGTCAAAAAATGAAAATATATGAACCCCAAAATATAAAAGAGACCATGAAAGTGTGCAAGTCAAAATGCCACTACTGTTTACTTTTATGCATAATAACGATTGTGTGCAGCTTGTTATTCATGCCATAATCTGTGGTAATCAAACTGTTTAATCTTGATTATACCATGCTTTGAATTTTATGTTTATAGTTAGAGAATAAAATATGACCAAACAGTTTAATCTTGGCAGATCATTAGATAGGTAGAGAAAATAAAAGGAGCTCATCAGTTTAATTTGAGCCCTTAGATGATATAAGGTTAGAATTAGATAGTCTACTTTATAAAAGAAAATATTGATAAGGGTTTGCTAGCCTAAATGCACCCAAATAAAATGAAGAAAAAATGATAGGGTAAGTAAATGGGTAAGTAGAAGAAAGGTTTCAGAAATATCAAGTGATTACACCAAAGCACTTATGTCATGTTTAAATACATCTTTCAAATGTGCATAAGCAATAAACAAAGCAAGGACAATGGTTTACAACTTGGTTTATTTAACATTCCCTCAGGCATTTCACCCCTCTACTTACTAATTTCCCATAAATAAGTTCTAAGTACTTAAATCCTTTAATTCAAAGAGGCTCAGAGCATTTCTCTGATTTTTGGTGTGACCAAACCCTCGGCTTAATGACTTAAGGACACCAAGTGTTAAAAATCCTCTACAAACAATTCATTCCCCTTCATAAAACCCCTTTTCCCAAGGTTAAACTTCATTTACCTAGGAAAAGTAAACCCCCCCACATTAAAACATATTTCATTCAAAAACCCACAAAAGAATTTTATCCTAAGTATTAAGTGTATGTAAAGCACGCAAATATTACATGTTACATTATGCTTAAGGGATATTACCCACTCTGCTCATTCACTTCATATTAATTTTTAATTTTATTATATAATCCTCAAAATTCCATTATCCCGTATTCATTAATTCCTTTATATACATAACCCAACCCCTAGTTTAGTTATAAACTATACACTTTACCCCATATCCCGACAAAATTTATTAATCCTGGCATTTAATCCCCCTCGATTGCCTAATCCTATCATTGAGTAGTGCCCGATCTGCTAATTCAGTGATTAAAATCTAAACTAATCCCATAACACCGAAGATTAAAGCTATGGGTCCCCTTGAAAGCCTTTGTTTTATCCCCTGTGCAAATACCTCACCCGACTCCCATTTGATCATCACCCCCCTCATCCAACGGCCTATAGCCATATCGGCCGAACCCAATCGCTGACTCTTACCCCGCCTGATACAACGGTTTTCCCCAACCCCCCTATTTTTATGTGTCAAACGTTGGAGTACATCCGGTGACCACTCCCAAATACTGCCCCCTCCATAAAAGCAGTGCGATGGCCAAGAAAAACCGCTTCCCCACTTAACCGAAAAAAAAAAAAAAAACTGCCATTTGTTCATTCATAAATGAACCCACCAAAAGTAATTGTTTTTCTATAAAAGGCCACGAAGCCCTCTCTTTGACCTTTTTCACTCATTTTCTCTGTAAAATACGAAAACCTTTGTGACTCCTGCAAACACCGAACTTACCAATAGACCTCTAAATTCGCTCCAGAAGACTTTGCAGACAACGCAACTGACCTCTTAGTCTGTACCAGAACCATACAAACCTCTGCAGCTACTATGAACCATCAACTTGAAGCCAAGTCACCCAATTCCAAGTATTTCACCATAAAATACTACTCCTCGTTCAAATTTGGAAACGTTCATCCTGTCAAGTATTTTCATTAAGTAAAATTAATTGAAAAATATCTTAAATTTGAAAACTTGAAGCCAAACCCTCTTAAAGTTTCCAATTTCCATTCAAAACCTTTGAATAAACCTATAGAGCCTAATTTAAATCCGCAAGAACTAAACTATGGCTGCCCCTATTGCCTTGGACGTTAGACCTATCACAACTCCCCATTTCGACCTCGACCACCTTCCCTTGGTTGACAGGGACTTCCAAATTAAAGATACATCTACCCAAGGCCTCCTTCTTAAAATCCATTGTCTAAGTAGGGACAGATACCTCAACCATGCTGATGATATTGGCCTTTAGGAGTCAAAGTTTCCCAAATACCAGTTCCCATAGGTACATGTTTTCCCTGAAATTATCCATAAGTGCCATGCATGTTACATTCTTAGCCTGAGAGTTGTAATGTCCCCTGACCAAAAGATTTTATTCACCATTACAACTGATTCCATAAATGACATGTTGCAACTCCAACTAGGACCAAACCTGACTCCACTCTCAATTGGAGATTTGTTAGACCAATATTCCAAGTTAAGTCCCTCTAGATTGGCCCAATTGTTCCAAGATTTCATTGTTGAAGAGAAGTACATTCCTAAAATCCCCCCCCACCCCCATCTTTATGTCATGTTCTCAGAAAGGGGCAAACAAATCATCACCATGATATCATGTGTCCTAGGCTGCTCTGCTAATAAATTTGTTGATGAACTTATCCTGGCCTTCATGTCAATCTATACCCCAGGACAGCCTCCTACTATTTTGTACAATTATGCTGAGTTCATAACTGAGAGAATGCATGAACAGTTCACCAGGATGCACAATGAAAGAGTGTTCAAATACTCATCTGTCCTCTACCATATGTTCTTATATTATCAGCCAGATATATTTCCTTTTCCCCTCCAGAAGCTGGATACCAAAGGCCAGCCCAGGTCTGTCATTTTTTGGACCTCACTATTCCATAAGTTTGAGTCACCATATACTTAATTAGATTTCATAGATTCTTTTGTTCATCCAGTCATGACTATGATAAAAGGAAGCCCTCCACCCAGGATAAGTCTAGAGATCAAAAGGGTCCTTCAGTTGTCTAAACAAAACAAAGTGGGAGATTGGTACCTTTACCAAATCCACACAGAGATAAGGATTTATGGTTGCCAACTTGCACCTTATAAACTACCCAAGTACCTCCCCATGAGGTTATTTTCTCTAGAGCACTATAGACAAATAATGAACTTTGATGAGATAAATTTTGTCTCAGCCAAGAAAAGATCACAATTCAAAGTAAAAAACCAGTTAGGTCCCTTCATTTGTAATTCTAGAGAGCCAGGGAAGGAGGCAGACCAAATTCTGCAGCAAATGAAGTTCCAAATGAGTTTCATGTGGAGGCATGACCCTCAAGAATTTATGACCAGATTGAGAAAGAAGGCCAAGTTGGGACCTTATATTCACCACCCCATACAAGAGATAGAAAGATATGCAAATCAATCTGAGTGGGTGGAAAACACTCTTGTAGACAAACACAGTACAAAGGTAGATGTAGAGAATGCCTTATGTGACTTAGAAAGACAGTTTGATGAGAGCTTGTTTCTGCAGGTACCTGAATAGCAAGAGCTAGCCATGAGCACCCCTCCTATCATGAAGACTCCTCAGAATGAATAAAATAACCCCAAGAGGACCAGGGAGGAACCCTCAAGTTCAAGAATGGGCACATCAAATATATAGTATGAGACCAGTCAGAGCAAAAGGCCTAGGCTAAATCCTGTTACAGAGTAGGAAGAAATAGAAGGCTCAGTAGAAATAACCGATACTGAGCTAGACAGAAGTAAAGGCATAGCTCTATTTGAGGAAACACAGGGGCTTCTACATCACAAACCTAGATTTTGGAAAGACAGCTGAGTGTAGAAGTATCCTCATTCAATAGGTCTGCTGATCAGGATAAGGATAAGGATATAAAAGATAGATATAAAGAGATCAAGATGAGAAATGAGAAACTAAAGGCCCAAACTTATGCTCAGTATCTCAAACTCACACCTACCAATCAGACAAGGTTGATGTCAGCTTTTGACATCAAGGAGGGAAAATTATAGATGTCCTTCATAAAACCAACTGCACAACAGCCAAGGATATCAACAGATTTCAAGAGAGTTGATTTTGAAGTAATGGCAAGGGATATTCATCCCATAGACCAAATTGAATTGCACAAACAGGCTGGAGAGATGATATACTCCACTCTCACAGGTAAAGCCATAGCTTCTCATCAGTTGCAGAATTCACTGAGCAATATCTCAGCTCAATATCAATTAGAGAAGGCCTCCTCAAAGGCCAAGGATACTAGAATCAAGTCTTTGGAAGACTTAGTGATTGAATTGGGACATGATCCCAAAGATATTAAAGCCATTGAACAACTAATAAAAAAGAAGAACGATGACATTGCAACACTGAATAAACAATTGAAGATACCTCAACTACAACATCCCCAAACATAGGAGGTCTTAAAGAGTGAAACTAGACATGAAGAGTTGATGGACTTGGTCATAAAACTTAATGATTGGTTGAAGGAGACAGAGAAAGAATTAGAAACTTTAATTCAGTTGAAGCAAAGTGATATTACCACTACATCTCCAAATTTCATCCCAATGGTCTCAACAACAGTCCCTTCAATGTTGGCAGCCTCATTGGCTTCCACAACTCCCATGCCTACAGCACAACCAATTTCAATAGAGTCTACATCAGCAGTAGGTGCATCAGGATAAAAAAAAAGCAGAGGTCAAATCCATGGAGGAAATATCTATTCAAGCTACAAAAATGAACAAATTGAAAGAATAGGTGACAAGCTTGAAAACAGATTGCAAGCTTTCCAAGATCATGCACAAGGAAGAAGTGCAGAAAGCTGCTAGATTGAATGAAAGATTAAAGGCCATGGAGAAAGATCTAACACTAAAGGAACCCCTTGGGCAAGCCAAGGAACTATTATGGGCCAATATCATTCACTCTTTCAATGATATTTGGCCATCAATTCAAGTGATTTTTGAACAGGTAGACCTGATAAAGATAGCTACAGAAGCTATCCAAAAAGTCAATGAAGAACTAGGAGACATGCCTGAAGATGCAACCAAACTTATCCACTTCCTCAATAGTAAAAACAAGTATGAAGTTCAATAATTGGATATAGAGGACAGGACAGAAACAATTTTGGAGGTAAGAAAGGTCATTTCCAAGAGAAACTTAATGATAAACTTGGATGACAAATGTCAAAATTTACAAGTAATAGTTGATAGATTTATGACCAAGTTCCAAATTTTGAGAGAGAAAGGATTACCCAGTCCCTTGGTCATAAAGGACAAGCTCATGACACAACAAGATTATAACAACAAAATTAGAGAGCTAGCTAAAGAACAAGCCAGTACATCATCGATAAAAGCATTGCCAACAGGCAAAGTTCTTTACCAGACATTTGAAAACCTATTTTTTCTCCAACATGAGGTGAAACACGTATTCATCACTAGGCCTAATTTTTCTAAGTATACCAAGGTAGATGAAATATATAGAAGGATGTTGAAAATCAAGTTACCTAACATTGAGTCATGGGAAAGATTGACTGATTTACTATAATAAAATATAGTAAAAAGGTTAATGTACAATCAACAGGGTAAAAGGTAAAGTCAGGTCAGCATGGTTAAAGAATATCAGTGCCAAAGAGTATTAGATGAAAGCCAAAAGTAACTAGAGCCTCCAGTGTGAAAGTTCAAACAGCAAAGAGCATAAAGGGCTACAAACCAAACTATAAAGGCCAACAACACCACAATAAAAGGGACAACATGATAGCAGTTCAATAGTTGTCTCTATTTTTAAGGATCCCTAAAGTTTGGCTCCCCATGATCTAGATAACATCATGCCATACTTTGGTGGGATTTCAGCAACTACAATATCCATAAGGATGCTTTTGGAAGGATATTGGACTAAAGTGACACACAGGTCTTTAATCAATCCTAGACATTTTACCTGACTGGAGTCAAATGAAAATAAATCTTTGTAAGGCCTTGTAATGTCTAGGTTTAATTTCTCCATCACTGACTTGGGAATTAAGTTGTAAGAGGCCCCAAAATCCAACATTGCATTGTGTAGAATTTTGTCATGGATACTAAGGCTAATGTAAAAAGGTGGAACTCCTCCTTCTAATGGTTTGCCATTAACATCTGGACCAAATATGATTTCTGGTTGGTCATCAGACAAGTTGACAAAATCCTCATTCAACAATATTTAAGGTATGGTTTATCTTTGATTTGTAAGTTTCATTCTTGATTAGTTCTGTTAAAGGAACTGAAATCTTTAGCTTTTCTATCTCTACTCCCAGATTGAATGGCACTGAGACCTTTTATGTTTGAAGGTTTTGAATTTTTGCAGTAGGGACTTGAGTAGGCTTATCTTCTTTTCCTTTATTGGGGATCTCCTTATGTGGATTTTTAGATCTGATGTTTTGAGCTTTGTCCACTGGTTCCTTAGGTGGAATTGAAGTAGATGGTAGATCAACAAAAGGTTGCTCAGAGGTTATATCTACAATTATGGGGCCAGAAGTATTTGGGTTCTGCCTAGGGAGAATTTGGAGGATTTTTGAAACAGGGGCTTCTTTTATTTTCTTGGGTTGACTTTGCACTGTTTTCTTGGTTTGGTCAGGGACATTGGAATTCTTTTTGCTTCTTAGATTATACTATTTATGTACTTCAAAAATGGTAGAATCATATCCATGTTTGTAATCAAATGAATCTCTAGACTTTATTTGTAATTGTTACACCATATGTAGTTCCTGCTCATCTTGGGTTAGAAAAACAGTGTCCTCATCATTTATTCCCATTAGGTTAATTTGTGTATCTTGTTCCAAATCTTCAGGATGGGACATCTCTGCATAATTTTCTTGAAAAGGAGGCTTAATGTTCTGGTCCGGTCCATTTTTCCCAATGTTTTAATTTTGGTTTTTTCTAAAATTCAAGTTTCTAACTGGAGGTGCTTGTTGGTTATCTCATTGGGGTTTCTTTTCTATGTTCTCTATTCTATCCTTTAGTCTTTCCATACTTTTGGCTAAATTGTCTATTTTAATGCCAGATGGTGAAGTTTCATACTTAGGAGTTCCTCTTTTTTCATTTCTAACTCTAGCCCTTTTAGCTAACAAGTTAGCTTCAACACTAACAACTACACTTTTCATTTCTTCTAAAGTTGGGGGCTTTCTTGCCCTAAGTTGGTATGCCATAGTTGTGTCATACATTAAAATAGATAGTTTAGCCAAAAGCATGGAAAGACTAATGGATAGAATAAAGAACATAGAAAGGAAACCTCAATGAGATAACCAATAAGCACCTCTAGTTAGAAAACCAAATTTTAGAAAAAAACAAAATCGAAACATTGGGAAAAATGGACCAGATCAGAACATTAGGCCTCTTTTTCAAGAAAATTATGTAGAGACATCCCATCCTGAGGATCTGGAATAGGATACACAAATTAACCTAATGGGAATAAATGATGAGAACACTCTTTTTCTAATGCAAGATGAGCAGGAACTGCATATGCTGTAACAGTTACAAATACAGTGGAGAGTCATTTGATTACAAACAGGGATATGATTCTGCCACTTTTGAAGTACATAAACAATATAATATAAGAAGCAAAAAGAAATTTGATGTCCCTAAACAAGTCAAGAAAACAGTGCAAAGTCAACCCAAGAAAATAAAAGAAGCCCTTGTTTCAAAAATCCTCCAAATTCTCCCTAGGCAGAACCCAAATCCTTCTGGCCCCACAATTGTAGATATAACCTTTGGGCAACCTTTTGTTGATCTGCCATCCACTTCAATTCTACCTAAGGAACCAGTGGACAAAGCTCAAAACATCAGATCTGAAAATCCACATAAGGAGATCCCCAATAAAGGAAAAGAAGATAAGCCTACTCAAGTCCCTACTGCAAAAATTAAAAACCTTCAAATAGAAAAGGTCTCTATGCTATTCAATCTGGGAGCATAGATAGCAAAGCTAAAGATTTTAGTTCCTTTAATATAACTAATCAAGAATGAAACTTACAAATCATAGATAAACCAGACCTTAAATATTGCTAAAAATGAGGATTTTGTCAACTTGTTTGATGACCAACTAGAACTCATATTTGGTCTAGATGTTAATGGCAAACCACTAGAAAGAGGAGTTCCACCTTTTTACATTAGCCTTAGTATCCATGACAAAATTATACACAATTCAATGTTGGATTCTGGGGCTTCTCACAACTTAATTCCCAAATTAGTGATGGAGAAATTAAACCTAGACATTGCAAGGCCTTACAAAGACTTATTTTCATTTGACTCCAGTCAGGTACAGTGTCTAGGATTGATTAAAGCCTTGTGTGTCACTTTAGTCCAATATCCTGCCAAAAGCATCCTTATGGATATTGTAGTTGCTAACATCCCACCAAAGTATGGCATGCTATTACCCAAATCATGGGGAGCCAAACTTCAGGGATCCTTATAACTAGATATGTCATATGCAATAATCTCTATTTTTGGACAACCTAAGAAACTATAATGAGAAACCTTAATGAAATATATGGTAAGTAGCCAAGATCGGCCTCAAAACTTTCCCATCTACTCCATACACTCAGATATCGATTCTTTTATCCTGTATAATGCTGATAAAACACAAGATTTTTTTTTAAATAGTACTAATACAGAACCAAAAGAAATTGCAGTTTCTACACAAAATGAAACTAACCAAATTACAGAACTTTTCAATGAACAAGATGGTCAAATTGTTGTAAATGATGAAAAGTTGGTTGCACCAAATAGTGAAAATTATGAGCATGATATATTATGGCATTTATAATTTAATGGATTAGTCAATAAGTTAGGAGCAGGAGAAGGAGTGTGGATATATAATTTGGAAAATAATCACTCAGAAGGCCATGCATATAGATTGATTTTTAAATGTACCAATAATGTGGCCGAGTATGAAGCATTAATTTTAGGTCTTAAGTTAGTTAGGAATCTAGGAGCTAAAAGAGTTTATGTAATGGGAGACTCTAAACTCATTATAAAACAGATCGATGTTGTATATATGACAAAGGAACCTAGGTTAAGTTGTTATAGAGGAACTATTGTAGAAATACTTAACACTTTCCTAGAAACAAAGCTTGCAGTAATCCCTAGAAAACACAATATGAAACCCCATGGTTTAGCAATGTTTTCCAGCACTTGCAAATTATCCTTCCAACCTAACCATCAATACACTGTTGAAGTTAGGCATAGACCTGTAATTCCTGATAATTTGAAGAATTGGAAAATATTTTCTAATGGCAAAAAGATAAATAACTTTTTACTTTCAGAAGAAGAGTTTGCAAATAACAATATAGATACTGATACATCCATAGATCCTGACACTAAGGATGAGATAGAAATAAATGAGATAGAAGGTGATGTACTAGATAGAATCAACCCAACTAAATTTATTAATTCAGATGTAGATAACTTAGAGAAAATTGAGATTGATGAAATAATCAATGAAGAAATCGAAGTAATTAATCTCAAGGATAACTTCTTACCAAAAGGATTAACCCCTATGGAAGATTTATTTGATTCAAATGATGTTCCTAGAAACCTAAAATGGAACCATTAAGGTCTGATGTAGAGGAATGTAATATAGGCACCAATGAAAATCCTAAACTGATAAAACTTTAAAAATCATTACCTCCAACTAAAAAATTAAAATACATTGAGTTTTTGAAAGAATTTCAGGATGTCTTTTCTTGGAGTTATGAGGACCTCAAATCCTATGACACAGACATCATCCAGCACACAATTCTTATTAAAGAAAACCAAAAGCCTTTCAAACAAAAACTTACAAGGATTAATCCTGTCTTATTACCTGCAATTGAAAAATAAATTCAAAGGATGTATGATGCCAAAATAACTGCACCAATTAGATATTCTAATTGGGTCTTAAACTTGGTGCCAACTAGAAAGAAAACAGGTGAGATCAGACTCTGTGTGGATCTCAGAAACCTCAACAAAGTGTCACTAAAAGAAAATTACCCTCTCCCCAAAATGGACCACATTTTACAAAGGATGGTTGGATCAACTAGAATCACATTGTTGGATGGGTTTTCTGGTTACAATCAAATCTTGGTTCATCTAGATGACCAACCCAAAACTGCCTTTACTACTCCTTGGGGCACATTTATGTATGTGAAAATGCCTTTTGGGCTAATGAATGCAGGAGCCACTTTCCAGAGGGCTATGGGTATAGCCTTTACAAAAGAAAATCATGATTTCCTTGTGATATATCTAGATGATATTACCGTATTTTCAAAATCTAACAATTAACATTTGGATCATCTAAGACAGGTTTTTATTAAATGCAAAATTTGGAATCTCCTTGAACCCCAAAAAGTCCTTGTTTGGATTAAAATAAGGAAATTTGCTAGGTCACATAATTTCAAAAGATGGTATAAGAATAGACCTTGTGAGAATAGAAACCATCTTGCAAATACAACACCCTAGGAACATTAGAGAGTTACAAGCTTTTTTAGGAAAAATTAACTTTCTTAGAAGATTAATATCTAATCTAATAGAATTAATTAGATCACTAAACAACATGCTGAAAAAATATTCCACCATAAAATGGATTGTTGAGGCTAAAAAATCCTTTGAAGACATTAAACTAGCCTTAACCAAAACACTTATGTTAATTAGTGATAAATTTGACAGAGATTTCATCTTGTTTTCCTTTACTTCTGAGCACACAATAGTTGCAGTTCTATTGTAGAAAAATGACCAAGTCTATGAACAACTCATTTCTTTCTTTAGCAAAGCCCTAAGAGATGCCCCCTTGAAATACAATATAATGGAAAAACAAGCATTGGCTTTAGTCAAAGCCATTAAGGACTTTAAGGTATACATCTTATATTCTCATATAGTAGCCTACGTTCCAAATTCAGTATTCAAAGACATCCTAACTCAGGATGGTCCTGATGGAAAGAGGGGAAAGTGGATTGCTACTATTTTAGAGTATGATATAGAAATAAAACCTACTAAGTTAATTAAAGGCCAAGGTTTAGCCAAGCTCATGGCTAAATTGAACTATCAGGCCTTGGATATAAACTTTATTGCAGCAATAGATAATGAAGAGAGATGGCTACTCCACCAATTAGCCAGGCCTTTATTGAATCACCTTGGTATGCTGATATTATTTATGTTTTACTGAACTTACAAGTTCCACCTGAGTTATATAGGACTAGAAGCATGTTTTTGAAGATGAAATCCTTGAAATTTTGTATATTAGACAATGCTCTATTTTGGAGAGATCATGAAGGTATTCTTCTTAATTTCTTATTAAAAGATGAATTTGACAAAGTTTTGCAAGAGTTTCATGTAGGTGACTGTGGAGGACACCTTTACTGGAAGACCACTGCAGATAAAATCCTTAGAGTTGGTTTCGACTGGCCTACCTTGTTTGCTGATGTAAAAAAAAATGTGACCTCCTGTCACAGATGTCAAATCTTTGAGGGGAAGAAAAAGCTTTTACCTTTACCCCTCAAGCCAATCTATGTTGAAATACCTTTTCAACAATGGGGTTTAGACTTCATTGGTGAAATTCACCCACCCTCCTCTGCCCAACACAAATGGATCCTCACAACCACAAACTACTTCACAAAATGGATAGAGGCCATACCTTCAAGGCAAGCCACAAACACTTTTATCATAACCTTCCTTGAAACCAATATTCTATCAAGATTTGGATGTCCAACTAAGCTCATTACTGATAATGCAGTAGCCTTTAAATCCAAAAGAATGATAGATTTATGCAATAAGTATCATATCACCCTAGGCCATTCTACAACCTATTGCCCTCAAGGAAATGGACTGGCAGAATCCTCAAACAAAATTCTGGTAAACACCATCAAGAAGTTACTAGAGGACAATAAGAAAAATTGGAATAAAAAGGTAGTGAATGCCTTATGGGTAAACAGATTGACTACTAAGAAATCAATTGGTACTTCTTCTTATCAGCTAGTTTATGGGATGGAAGTTGTCTTTCCATGCTCTTTGGGAGTACCAGTAATGAAGATACTTCAAGAATTGTAGGCTAAACCAAATAGTATCCAAAGAAGAATCAACCAAACTATTCATCTACAACAAACCAGAGAAGAGGTCTATATTAGGTCTCAAGTTGTGCAGGAAATAGTTAAAAATATTTTTGATAAGAGAACCAAGGCTGAATATTTCTACCTTGGTGACAAGGTGCTCAAGTGGGATTCAAGGAGGGAAGACAAAGGTAAACATGGGAAATTTGATTTCCTATGGAAAGGTCCCTATGTCATTATGCTTACAGAGGAAATAATGCTTTCTTCTTGAGAGAAATTGATGTTACAAATGTAGAAGGCGGGCTAGTGAATGGTCGGATGCTAAAACACTACTTTGAACTTAGTTACTAATTTTCATTTCCCACTTGTATATATTCTATTTTAAAAAGTCTAGTTTGGATTGGATGGTGATTTTTGAAGTTCAAGCCCAAAGAGAAGGCCCTAAGATTTGAAATATTTACTGTCATAAGTATCAATAATGCAGATGCATAGAGGAACACTTTACAAGGTAACATCAACAACAATTCAAAGGTCATTGATCTTAAAAGTTCTTGACATTTCACTAGAAAATGCCATCCCCAAGTGGAGCCACTGTTAGGTTCCTATACCAATAGGAGTCATAATTTTGAATGACTAAGGTTAAGCCTTGTAATATTGTACATACCTTTGCTTTCTACAAATGTTTTCCATATTAAAAATTAAAAAATGTAAAGAGGGTATGTCCTAAAAGAATAATCAAAGGACAAAAAAGAATGAGAAAAGGTCAAAAAATGAAAATATATGAACCCCAAAAAACAAAAGAGACCATGAAAGTGTGCAAGTCAAAATGCCACTACTATTTACTTTTATGAATAATAATGATTGTGTGCAGCTTGTTATTCATGCCACAATCCATGGTAATCAAACTATTTAATCTTGATTATACCATGCTTTGAATTTTATGTTTATAGTTAGAGAATAAAATCTGACCAAACAGTTTAATCTTGGCAGATCATTAGATAGGTATAGAAAATAAAAGGAGATCATCAATTTAATATGATCCCTTGGATGATATAAGGTTAGAATTAGATAGTCTACTTTGTAAAATAAAAGGATTGATAAGGGTTTGCTAGCATAAATGCACCCAAATAAAATGAAGAAAAAATGGTAGGGTAAGTAAATGGGTAAGTAGAAGAAAGGTTGCAGAAATATCAAGTGTTACACAAAAGCACTTATGTCATGTTTAAATACATCTTTGAAATGTGCATAAGTAGTAAACAAAGCAAGGACAATGGTTTAAAACTTGGTTTATTTAACATCCCCTCAGTCATTTCACCCCTCTACTTACTAATTTCCCATAAATAAGTTCTAAGTACTTAAATCCTTTAAGTCAAAGAGGCTCGAAGCATTTACTTGAATTTTTGTGGGACCATACCCTTGGCTTAATGAATTAAGGACACCAAGTGTTAAAAATCCCCTACAAACAATTCATTCCCCTTCATAAAACCCCTTTTCCTAAGGTTAAACTTCATTTACCCGGGAAAAGTAAACCCCCCCACATTAAAACATATTTCATTCAAAAACCCACAAAAGTATACTAAGTATTAAGTGTATGTAAAGCACACAAATATTACATGTTACATTATGCTTAAGGGATATTACCCACTCCGCTCATTCAGTTCATATTAATTTTTAATTTTATTATATAATCCCCAAAATTCTGTTATCCTGTATTAATTAATTCCTTTATATAAATAACCCAACCCCTAGTTTAGTTATAAACTATATACTTTACCCCATATCCCAAAAAAAATTATTAATCCTGGTATTTAACCCCACCTGATCGCCTAATCTTTTCATTAAGCAGTGCCCAATCTACTAGTTTGGTGATTAAATCCTAAACTAATCCCATATCGCCGAAGATTAAATCTATGTGTCCCCCGAAAGCCTTTGCTTTATCCCCCGTGAAATTCCCTCACCCGACTCTCGTTTGATCATCACCCCCCTCATCCGATGGCCTATAGCCATATTAGCCAAACCTAATCGCCGAGCTTTACCTGCCCGATAAAGTGGTTTTCCCTTACACCCCTACTGCTACGTGTCAAACACTGGAGTACATCAGGTGACCCCTCTCAAATACCGCCCCCTCCATAAAAGCAGTGTGATGGCCAAGAAAAATTGCTTCCCTGCTTAACCAAAAATAAAAACCACCAACTATTCATTCATAAATGAATGGGCCAAAAGTAATTGTTTTTCTAGGAAAGGCCATGAAGCCTTCTTTTCACCCTTTTTCACTCATTTTCTCTGTAAACTCTAAAAGCCTTTGCAACTCGTGCAAACACCGAACTTGCAAACAGACCTCCAAATTCGCTCCAGAAGATGCTACAGACAACCCAACTAATCTCTCAATCCATACCAAAACCATACAAACCTCTACAACTACCGTGAACCATCAACTTGAAGCCAATTTACCCAATTCTAGGTATTTCACCATAGAATACTACTCCCTGTTCAAATTTGGAAACATTCAGCCTGTCAAGTATGTTCATTGAGTAAAATTAATTGAAAAATACCTTAAATTTGACAACCTGCAGCCAAACCCTATGAAAACTTCCAATTTCCATTCAAAACCTTTGAATAAAACTGTAGAGGCTAATTTAAATCCACAAGAACTAAATTATGGCTGCCCCTGTTGCCTTGGACATTAGACCTATCACAACTCCCCATTTGGACCTTGACCACCTTCCCTTGGCTGACAGGGACTTCCAAATTAAAGATACATCTACGCAGGGCCTCCTTCTTAAAATCCATTGTCTAGGTAGGGACAGATACCTCAACCATGCTGATGATATTGGCCTTTGGGAGTCAAATTTTCCCAAATACTAGCTCCCACAGGTACATGTTTTCCCTGAAATTTTCCATTAGTGCCATGCTTGTTACATTCCCAGCCTCAGACTTGTAATTTCCCTTGACCAAAAGATTTTATTCACCATTACAGCTGATTCCATAAATGAAATGCTACAACTCCAACCAGGCCCAAACCTGAATCCACTCTCAATTGGAGATTTGTTAGACCAATATTCCAAGTTAAGTCCCTCTAGATTGGCCAAATTGTTCCAAGATTTCATTGTTGAAGAGAAGTACATTCCTAAAATCCCCCCCCCATCTTTATACCATGTTCTCGGAAAGGGGCAAACAAATCATCACCATGATATCATGTGTCCTAGGCTACTCCACTGATGAATTTGTTGACGAACTTGTCGTGGCCTTCATGTCAATCTATACCCTAGGTTAGCCTCATGTTGTTTTGTACAATTATGCTGAGTTCATAGCTGAGAGAATGCATGAATAGTTCACTAGGATTCACAATGAAAGAATGTTCAAATACTCATCTGTCCTCTACCATATGTTCTTATATTATCAGCTAGACAGATTTCCTTTTCCTGTCCAGAAGCTGGATACCAAAGGCCAGCCTAGGTCTGTCATTTTTTGGACCCCACTATTCCATAAGTTTGGGTCACCATATACCTATTCAGATTTCATAGATTCTTTTGTTCATCCAGTCATGACTATGTTGAAAGGAAGCCCTCCCACCAGGATAAGTCTAGAGATCAAAAGGGTCCTTCAATTGTCCAAACAAGGCAAAGTGGGAGATTGGTACCTTTATCAAAACCACACAGAGATAAGGATTTATGGTTGCCATCTTGCACCACATAAACTACCCAAATATCTACCAATGAGGTTATTTGCTCTAGAGTACTATAGACAAATAATGAACTTTGATGAGATAAATCTTGTCTCGGCCAAGAAAAGATCACAATTCAAATTAAAAAACCAGTTAGGCCCCTTCATCTACAATTCTAGAGAGGCGAGGAAGGAGGCAGACCAAATTTTGCAGCAAATGGAGTTCCAAATGAGTTTCATGTGAAGGTATGACCATCAAGAATTTATGACCAGATTGAGAAAGAAGGCCAAGTTGGGACCTTATATTCACCACCCCATACCAAAGATAGAAATATATGAAAATCAATCTGAGGGTGGAAAGCACTCTTATAGACAGAGATGGTACAGAGGTAGATGTAGAGGATGCCTTATGTGACTTAGAAAGACAGTTTGATGAGAGCTCATTTCTACAGGTACCTGAATAGCAAGAGCCAACCATGAGCACCCCTCCTATCATGCAGACTCCTCAGAATGAGGAAAAGAACCCCAAAAGGACTAGAGAGGAACCCTCAAGTTCAGGAATGGGCACATCAAATATACAATATGAGACTAGTAAAAGCAAAAGGCCTAGGCTAAATCCTATTACAGAGCAGGAAGACACAAAAGGCTCAGTAGAAATAACTGATACTGAGCTAGACAAAAGTAAAGGCACAACTCTATCTGAGGAAACACAGGGGCTTCTACATCACAGACCCAGATTTTGGAAAGATAACTAAGTGTAGAAGTATACTCATTCAGTAGGCATGGTAATAAGGATAAGGATATAAAAGATAGATATAAAGAGATCAAGATGATAAATGAGAAACTAAAGGCCCAAACTTATGCTCAGTATCTCAAACTCACACCTACCAATCAGACAAGGTTGATGTCAGCTTTTGACATCAAGGAGGGAAAATTACAGATGTCCTTCATAAAACCAACTACAAAACAGCCAAAGACATTAGTAGATTTCAAGAGAGTTGATTTTGAAGTAATGGCAAGGGATATTCATCCCATAGACCAAATTGAATTACACAAACAGGCTGGAGAGATGATATACTCCACGCTCATAGGTAAAGTCATAGCTGCTCCTTGGCTCCCATAGCTCCCATGCCTATAGTACAGCTAGTTTTAGCAGAGTCTACATCAGCGGTAGGTGAATCAGGAGAAAAATAAGTAGAGTTGGTCAAATCCATGGAGGAAATTTCTATTCAAGCTACAAAAATGAACAAACTAAAAGAACAAGTGACAAGCTTGGAAACACATGGCAAGCTTTCCAAGGTCATGCACAAGGAAGAAGTGCAAAAGGTTGCCAAAATGAATGAAATATTAAAGGCCATGGAGAAAGATCTAACACTAAAGAAATCCCTTGGGCAAGCCAAGGAACTATTATGGGCAAATATCATTGACTCTGTCAATGATATTTGGCCATCAATTCAAGTGTTTTTTTAACAGATAGACATGATAAAGATAGCTACAGAGGCTATCCAAAAAGTCAAGGAAGAACTAGGAGACATGCTTGAAGATGCAACTAGACTTATCCACTTCCTCAACAGTAAAAACAAGTATGAAATTCAATAATTGGATATAGAGGATAGGACAGAAAAATTTTTGGAGGTAAGAAAGGTCCTTTCCAAGAGAAACTTAATGATAAACTTGGATGACAAGTGTCAAAATTTGCAAGTAACAGTTGATAGATTTATGACCAAGTTTCCAATTTTGAGAGAGAAACGGCTACCCAATCCCTTGGTCATAAATGACAAGCTCATGACACAACAAGATTATAACAACAAAATTAGAGAGCTAGCTAAAGAACAGACCAGTACATCAACGATAAAAGCATTTCCAACAGGCAAAGTTCTTTACCAGACATTTGAAAACATGTTTTTTCTCTGGCATGAGGTGAAACACCTATTCATCACCAGACCTACTTTTGCTAAGTATACCAAGGCAGATGAAATATATAGAAGCATGTTGAAGATCAAGTTACCTAATGCTGAGTCATGGGAAAAATTGACAGATTTGCTATAGTAAAATGTGGTAAAAAGGTTAATGTACAGTCAGCAGGGTAAAAGGTAAAGGCAGGTTAGCATGGGTAAAGAATATTAGTGCCAAAGAGTATCAGATGAAAGCCAAAAGTAACTATAGCCTCTAGTGTGAAAGTTCAAACAACAAAGAGCACAAAGGGTTACAAACCAAACTATAATGGCCAGCATCACCACAATAAAAGGGACAACATGAAAGCAGTTCAATAACTGTCTCTACCTTCTAGCAAGAAGATATTTTCATTTCCTAGATTAAATCCCAAGTTAGTTTGGGATATTTTGTAATAAACTTTTGTATAAATACTTCACAATTTGAAGTATGTAGGGTGGATTCTTATACATTTATATAGACTTCTTGATCAAATGACTGTAAATCTATTGTATCACTGACTGGACCAGCAACTACTAGATTGATGAATAAAGACAAGATATTTCACATGATTCATGTGTAGAGCGAAGTGCAGACAAGTATTTTCTCATGTTGCTATTATCTTTCTTAAAGTTTTTCCACAATATTTAATGTATATCTGAATCTGAATGCTATAACATGGAATGATATCTCAAAATTTGCTTAATTGCACTATGTTTTAACTGTTATGCATTTAAATGTTTTCTACTGATTATCTAAGTTAAGGAATTCTTAATTGCTCCTTAGTTTAGGTTGTCTCTCTGTAATCTATAGCAAAGGATTCTTAATTTCCCTTTGTTTCCGATTACCCTTGTCCCTCGTTTAATCCTGGTCTAAGAATTCTTAATTTCTCTGTCACCCTGGTTAAAACCATTTCACCCATCTGGCCCAAAGACCTGCACTGTACTCTGCTAGCTTGCCCTTTGAACACTCCCTTTCGTGAGTTAATTCCAGTTCTTTTGCCCTTCTATTGACTCCATAGCCCAATGGTCTAAGGACATCATTCTATACGTCTGTTTTAAGGATTCCACAATCTAGTCTTCAATACAAAACAAAAACCCCCCTGAACATTCAAAACTAGCCTGAAATCCCATCAAACAAAGCTAAATCATATAGATAGAGCCCTCTCTCAGCCATAGGTTGGCTAGAGCCTATGCTTAAAAGTTGGTTTATGGTTACCTCAGTCATTTTATTTCTTCTGATAATTTCTAGAGAAAATTCTGAGTGATAAGATATCTCATTAAAACCTTTCTCATGATCCAAAGTCATTTCACAGAAGCTTTCAATCTTAATTACTAGATACCGTCTGCGTTAATATATCTTGTTTATCTCAGGAAAGTAACAAAAGACATGTCCCTGAGAAAGGTGATGCAGAAGTAGAGCAAACAGACCATTGTTGAAGCTGAGTTTACAGAGATGGCTCATATCTTTGTTGATACAATTTGTGATGTTGTCAGAGGTGCAACAACTTGGGAAATAATTTACAGTAAGTTGGAGGACGAGCATCCTAAAATCACTTTTATGAGAGCAACAACTGACACTAAAAGGCCTTCAGAACTCCAATGTAGAGGTTCTTCTTGTTCATTCCTTCATAAGATAGGAGTAAGGGCTAAAATCCTCCCCTATATAGACATTATTAGGTAGGTGATTGAAAACATTATCATTGAAGATAGGCAGTTCAAGAATTCAAAGGTGGAGCTCATAGGGTTGTTCAGAGCAGAGGATCTAAAGAAGATGTACCACATACCTGATCCCTAAGATATCTACGACGATATATTTGTGGCTAACTTTGCAAAGAAGAATCCAGACCCCTTCAAGCTAATCCAGGGTCGGAGGGTGTTGGACAACAAATTCAAGTATGACAAATCGGGTATGTATGCTATAGCCTCCTTGGCAAACCCCTACAAACATGCAGTAGCCATGTTATGTAGATTGTATGGGCTACCCAATAATACTAAGTTTTCAATTGAATGGATTCCTTTGATTGATGCCTATGTTAATTCCCATATCATGAATTGGCATTCCATCCTATTTGATAACCTAGCCACCACCATCATCGAATATCGACAGAAGAAAGCCTCCTTTTCAGATAATCTCCCTCCCTTCTATTTTGGTGCCTGCATTATGGATGTTATCTATTTTTGCACGACATTTCCAACCATCGGTTGGAAATGGACCTTACAAGATCCTTACCCAATCCATCTGAGTCATAAACAAATATGGGAGTCACATTACATAACTCACTTCTATAAGATATTCCATGTTGTTGTGTTGCCCCTACATCAAATGATTTTCAAGAAGAAATCCCTTAGGTTGTCCCAAGAAGCTGCAATAGACCTCCTTACTGTTGGCAAGTATTTTATTGAAGAGTGGTTCACCTATATTAGGGTTTTTGGTAGCACAGTTGATCCACACGTCCTTCCTTTATATGTTTCTGATAAGTTATTAGCAAGAGAGATTGCCTACCAAACTGTGGGAAAGGGCCTGACTAAAGTTCTCAAAGATGGCAAGAAGTCATTATGGCACATTTTCCCTATCAAATGTAGTTCTTTTTCTTTAGCCAATTTTTTTCATGCCACTAAGGAATCAACACATATGGAATCCCTCAGGCTTCATACATTGCCTAAGAGTTAATTTCATCCAAATAAAGTGGAATACAATTTCACTACTGAGTTAAACTCAAGCCATAAAATCATGAAAATAATCATTTTGAGGATTTGTTACAGTCAGTCGTATCCTTCAAATGAGTGTTTGAATGGGAAAAAGCAAATCTAAAACCTGAATATTTTCAAATATTTCAGGAATTTAGAGATGAGAGGCTCCGGGTAATCCCAATGCATCTATTAAAACCCAAGGATAAGTCTACCCCAAGCGTCACTATTGATAGTGGAGGTCCTAACTCTCAAATAGACTCTCAGGTAAACACTGAGAAGACACCAGACACAGGGAAGCACCAAGACACTGACAACACAGCTGAGTCCAGCAGGAAGTCAGCTGATAAGCAAGTGATGAGCACCCTGGCTATAGAAATCAATTTAGAGACCAAAGGCGGTATTTTGGACTCAGAGTGGGATCAGTTTAATCAGAAATTGCAAGGAACTCCCAAAGCCTCAAATGCCCAAGAAACAGAGGAATTTAAAACTCCTCCACATGTTCAAAATGATACAGAGCCCAAGTCTACCAACAAGCAATCTACACCTATGGAGGAACAAGCAACAACCTCCCAGCATACTGAAATTATCCCTACTTTGCCCACTTCGGAGATTGTTCTCAAAGTGACTTAAATACCTCCATTTGATGTGTTCTATGGCCCTCTCCACAAGGGTGTAGTTAGAAGGCATAGGAAAAGGAGAAGGGTAGATGCACCTGAATTCCCACCTAGAAATGAGCCCATGGACGTTGTCTAGAAGGAAATTCCTTTCAATTCGATCGAGAACTTGACAAGATTATCACAATTCATGTGAGCATACGCATCGGCCACTATGGACAAGGCTATTGAGGTCTCTACTCTGCTAAGGGAGAAAGAGGAGAGAATTTCGTAGCTTGAACAAGAGCTTGAGGCAGAGAAAGCAAGCACAAATAGGCAGGTTGTGGAGCAGCTAAAGCAATTGTAGCAAGACATGGAGGTCATGAAAAATAAGCCATGAGGCTGATATATCGGCCAAAAACATACAACTCCAGGAAATGCAACAATCCATGGAAAGCTACAAGGATGTTCCCACTACTGAGGAGTTCATCAAAGAGGCCTTCGAATTAAATTCCCTTTTGGTGAGACAGCTAGAGTATTTCTGCCAAAACATGTCACATATTACTCCCTATCGGACTACTAGCGACCAGCCGATAGAAAAGCCAATCGACCAGAGAACGGATTTTAATGATTTAAACACCAGAATCTCTGAGTTCATTGAGTGGTAGGAAACAGAGCATGGAAAGAAGGCCAATCTACTCAAGATTGAAGAAACTCATAAAGACATTCTCTTTACAGATTGGGAGGCCAGAATTTAACAGACTGAGCTAGTAGTTGCAAGGGAAACTGAAGTATTAAAGAAAATCGTCAAAGTAGTGAACCACATCTTATTCGTGACCAATCTCATCAAGGAAGGCAATATGAAAGAAATGCCTGATTTAACTGCTCTGTATAAAGACTGGCAAGAAAAGACAGGGATTCAGAGAGAGGAAATTGCGAAACTGACCATGACCAACTGGGAGTCGTATCTGTAATATCTGGTTAAGCCAAATAGCCATATTATGAAACTCAAATGTTCCCTTCACATGACTCAAAGGATGTTGCCACCACTCACTGATGTGATCTTCACAAGACAACTCAGGACTCATTTTAGGCCACCTCCTTAAATCTAACAGATGACCGATATTTGCGATTTAAAGGACAAGCTGGAAGACAACAAGTCATCCTCTTAGTTTTGTTTATTTAGCCTTTGTTTATTTTTTGAGTTAGTCACCTAGTTAGGAGGAAGGTTGTTTTAAACCTCCTTAAATTTTGTATAATCTATTTTTACACATCTAGTTAGAGTAGTATTTATACCCTTCTCATGCATTTAGAGAAGGGTCCAGAATTTTATCAAAAACATTTGTAAAGAATGCACTATTTTAAGGTTGTGAATGCTTTGGTGAAATGATGGAACATGATCATTTCTTTTAGATATCAGTCTACTTTCCTTTGTTGATGCACTTTTGCATTCTTGGGAGACAATTTGATTTGAAGAAAGAAGTTGGTCTATGTCATTTTTCAAATGAGTAGGACTTCACACATATAGTACTATTATCGTGTATGGTTTATTTTGTTTACATTTAATTAGTGGAAAAACTTTACTTTCATGGATTATATGTGAGATTTATTATTTCTGTTAAGCGTTAATTGCACTTTTGTATGATGCCTAGCTGAAGTTGTGATTTTCATATATAACTCATCATATATGCGATATATTTTATAAATTCCTTTGACTAACTATTTAGTCAAAGGAATTATCTTTTACGTTATCATCTCTATTTAGTTGTGTTCAATCTTTATTATCACATGCTAAATAGATATCTTTGTAGATCACATATCACAAAAGAACACTCAGGTTTATGTTAGAATAAGTTAGTTAGAGAAATTGTATGGTAGAATAGGTCACTTAGATTATCATTACCCTATTACAACGCACTCATAAACCACCCACTCTCATCTTAAAACCCACACTAGGAAACTGGTCCCATTATCCCCAGTCGGAGCCACCACTTTAAACGGAAAAGGAGTTGTCTTAAGGTTTGGACCGGGTGGTTATCCCCCATGTTTCAGCAGCATAATTTTGAGGCTGCAACAAGTTGATGCGTGAATATCAGGACTTGTTTTCCACCAAGTTCTCTAATCTGAAAGGGATAATAAAGGATCTGGGCATCATGAAGATTAATTTAAAACCAGATGTGAAGACAGTAAAGCATCTCCCTACCGATTAAATCCAAAATATAAAGAAAAGGTGTGCAAGGAATTGGATAAGATGTTGGAAGTTGGGATCATTGAACCTGTGGAGGATTCTGATTGGGTGAGTCCCATGGTGGTTCAAGGAAAGAAGAAGCATGATGAAATTCAGATATGTGTAGACTTAAGGAAGTTGAATGACGTGTGCATCCATGATCCATTCCCTATGCTAGTTACAGATGAAGTTAGAGAATGTTGGAGGACAAGAAGCCTACTTGTTCATAGATGGATTCTCAAAGTACCATCAAATCAAGATCATATCAGAGGATCAAATGATCTGACCCCTTTCACAATAGCCCTAGCTCTACTTATGTAGCATGTGAGGTTAGGGTTTCCAAGTTTCTCCATGAGTTTCTTTAGGTAAAAGCAATGATGTTCCTATTCTTTTGAGATATTTCCCATTTGCATACTCCATTAGGATTAGTAATCCCCCAAATAGGTCGAACTTAGATGTTTCCTTGCTTTTTTGAGTTGATTTAGGAGTGAATATAGGGATATTTCTTATTCAATCCACTCCTTTGACCCTTAGATCCTCATTAGGGTTCACTAACACTGCTCCCGAGGTAAAAAGTAGAGTTACTTGGGTTACTAATGCTCCCTTACGCTTGCTGAGAAGATTTATAAAGCATGTTGCTAGTGTATAGACAGCGTTAGCTTGGAAACAAGACTTGTGAACTTGGTCATTGCTTCAGTCATCATGTCTTTGCCCTCTAAACTAATGAGGAGGTCATTTTCCTGTATAACAGATGCCCCCTAAAGTGTGAGATCAGAGGCTGCGATGATGGCTGAAACACTTTATACTTAACTATTATGTTCCTTCTTGACAAAAAGAGAGAGAGGATCAGAGCTTCGGGTGGTATGGGAAACCTGATACAACACATATATATAAAAAAAATAAAATCATGTCCTGAGTTGGACATTTCCATGCTCAATAGCTATGTTAGAGTGATCTTCTCATAAAAGAGATATGACGATGCTCGCTGCCAATAAGCACAATGTGGAACCGGTGTCATAATAGGATCATTCTGATGAGCTGTCTTTAAAAAACAATATACAAAACTTGGGAGGGGAAACAAGGCTGAGTGATGCAAGCCTCTACCCAAGGTCTTGATTTCCACTTCACCAAATAGCATAGATTGATACATGTGAATATATGTGTTGATGTCGAACATGCATGAAATCATCTAATTACCAGTCAATAATGGAGACCTTTAACAGATGCACAAAAGTCCATTAATAACAGTGATGGTCTCCAAGATGCACACTACAATCTAGCGAGTACGAAAAATGTTTTTGTCATCGAACACCCATAGAATCGTTTAACTAGGAGCCAATAATGAGAACCCCTGATCAAACACAAGGTGACCTGCCACTGATGTCTGCAAGTACTAAGGCATTGAAGTGTTTCTGGGTCTTTTTCGTAGATAGAATGTTGAAGTCGTTAGGAAGAGACCTATCGAAAGGTAGGCTATAATGTGTCCTACATCAATCTACACGAAACGGGACAAGAATGATTTTACATTGGGTCAAAACGACAGAGGGCATGATAAAATAATTTGATTGATGGGTTGATGGAGGAAACAGAAGAAAAAAGGTTTTCCCTTGAACAATAGAAGGCACGACAACGGTTTTAACCATGTAGCACTAGACTCATGAACACCAAAGAGTGTTAGGACACAGAGATGCAAGAGCATTGAGGTATTAGGCTAAACTCATAGGCTGGTAAGATTCATATTGAGAGGCCATCACAAGGAAGGTTTATCTAAGGGAGTTCCATGTTTAAGGGAATGACTACTATCAAAAAAATCTTTCAAATACTGAACACAGTTGTATTGTCCACTTTCCCCATCTGATTAGTTTAGTGAGTCTAGATGGCTAAACTAATCGATATTTTCATATTTTAAGAGTCTTAAAAGGACCAAAAAAAGAGCAACTCTATGCCCTATCTGATTAGTTTAATGAGTCCAGACAAGAAAACTCATCGATCTTTTCATGTTTTAAGAGTCTGAAAAGGACCGCACAAAGAGCGACTCTATGTTCAATCTGATTAGTTTAATGAGTCAAGACAGGCAAACTCGTATGTATTTTCATGTTCTAAGAGTCTGAAAAGGATAGTAAAAAGTGCGACTCTATCCTTCATTTGTGTAATTTAATGTGTCCAGATGAGATAACTCGGTGGTATTTTCATATTTATAGAATCTGAAAAAGATCATAAAGAACGACTCCAGGGTAGTCCCTTTGTCATAGTTGTTAATCAGGTGCGACAAAAGTTTAATAGTATACCTAGATCGGTTACTTTTCCGTGAGTTAATCTATTGAGTTCGGATAAAGAGAAACCTATGCTCAATAGATGTTTACCTCATTTCGTTACGAGTACGAGGAGACGGACTAAACTTGATATTCGTCGTGAATTTTTAATGAGTCACGCAATGACAAACTCAATACCTTCATCAAATTTTAACGAGTCAAATGAAGAGAAATCAAAGTATCTTTTTTAGTTTAGTAAGCAAGAAAAAAGAGGTAAAAGAATTGCTCATTCCTTCTTCATAGATTTCACAAGCCCGAAGAAGGGAAAAAACTCGGGGATTTTCCAATTTAAGAGCGAGAAATGGTCCCAAAAAAGCAAGTTCTCTTGTTGTTGCTGTAGATTTTTAACGAGCCAAGTGACAAAAACTCAGGATTTTTCAATTTAATGAGCAAGAAAAGTACCTAAAAGAATGCTCAGATCATCGTCATAAGTTTTTAACAAGTCTGAAGAAAAAACTCAGGGTTTTTTCATTTTTATGTGCGAGAAAAAAAGTCCCAAAAAAGAATGCTCAATCGATCTTTTTCAGTTTAATGAGCTAGAAAAAGAGGGAAGAAAAGTTTCTCGAACCGTCATATGTGTTTAATGAGCCCAACGATGAAAAACTTAGGGATTTTTCAATTTAAGAGCGAGAAAACATCCCATTAAATAAAATGCTCATATCTTCTTTGTAGTAGTTTAATAAGCCCAAAGAAGGAGACTTGAGATTTTTTGGATTAACGAGCAAGAAAAATACCATAAAAAGAATGCTCGATCTTCTTCGTGGTAGTTTAACGAGCCTAAAGAAGGAGACTCGGGGTTTTTTGGATTTACGAGCAAGAAAAATATCATAAAAATAATGCTCGATACTTCTTGATCTCATGCTTGACAATAAAAAGGTCTATGCCATGCATTTCCTCATAAGACCAAGGAAAACATCAAAAAAGTCCTTAAAAGGGTAGGTGAAGCTAGCAATTTCCTTAGGATTGTAGTTGGCTCCAATCTGTATATTTTCCACGATGCCTGTCTTGACAGAAATATTGATGAGCAATGTCTTTGAAAGATTGCCCATGTTTCCTTCCAAGTCCAAAGTTTGGATAGTCGTGTAAGGTGAGGAAACGATTTCTGGTGTGTCAGATGATAGGATTTGAAGAGGCATCATGTCCAAATCAGATACCAAAACATGATGGTGCGATTCCTCCCAAGGTCACTCTTCTAAACTCATGATCTCTCTAATAGCTTCATCCATAGGTAGGACTTGATTGAGGGGATCGAAAGAAGGAGCAGTTATGGGAGGGGCAGTGGTACTGTTGGTCATGACCAAAGTGACCGGAGACTCAGATGCAGATTGAATAGCCTAGTAGGCCAATTCATTTGGTGATAGTGACATTTTTTCTTCGTAAGTGTCAATGTCTAAAGGGGGCTGGTAGGATCCAAGGATCGGTCGGTTCGTGAGGAATGGATGAAACCATATTGACCGTCTGTGGAACCACTGGCAGTAGAAGATGGAAACAACCCATAAGGGAAGAGCCCTTCAGTAGACTGGTACCAATACTGACATAAGAGTTAGGTACACCACCCACTAAGGGTACATAGCCACTTGGTAACGGGGAATAATCAGAGGTGCAAAATGATAGCCGATCCACTATGAATACCTTTCCATCCAATGGAAATAGGATGATGCGAAAGGCAGTAGACACGACGACAGTCATGGTGTAAGTCCAATTGCGACCCAACAAGAGATTATAGTCAAGCTTTTTATCTATGACTTCGATGTCCACCATTACTGTTTTTCCATACAAGGTGATGGGGTAGCTAGCTAGGTAACCTTTTGGGATGAAAGTGTGGCCGTCGAAAACTTTAAGGGAATTTGATGATGGGGATAGGGTTGGAGAACCCAAAGCAAGCCAACATGAAGCCGACATTAAGCAGGTAGAAGCACCTTCATCAATGATAGTTCTATGTATACCTTTACTTTTCGAAAATATTTGCACTTGAAATGCAAGTTGGTGAGAAAGGGGAGGTTTACATTTTTCCATGTCAAAAATTGCAAGCATGGAATCATGTGGGTCAATACCACCAATGGCCTAAAGTAGAGCATTCCTTTGTGCTGTACATGTTTGTAATACTTCGAGCACCAACATAGCTGACGGCGCTTGCGGCAAGTCTTCTACAATGATGTAGTTTTGGGTGACACATGCAGATGTATTGTGCATTGTGCATCGAATTGCCCCTTTATGGGGGAGAATCACAAGGTTAGCAACCAGAATTTCGATATGAAGATCATTAGGCAGTGGTGGGTTTTGACTTGAGGAGGTTCCTCTCCATGAGTGACAAGAGCTCCATAAGCTTTGGCTCTGGTTTGTAGATCTACCATTTCAAAGGTGTAAACGGTAGAAGGTTCTTCACCAGTTGAAGGATGTTTCAAACCACCATTGCCCCCTTGTGGGGGTTGGGGTTGGTTTGCAATAAGGTGTTGCTGCTACTAAGCGGGGAAAGGATTCTTCAGGATAGCGGGGGTCCTGCCAGTATCCTTTTCAGCAATGAAATCTGTGCACTCCTGAAGACACAGGAAGTGATAGATCATGTGGTCTACGACATAGATTTTGCAAGGGAATCTAGTGGGTTTATCCTTTCCATCATCATAGGGTGCAGCTGCCTTCTGCTTGGGGTTAGACTTCTTTGTTGACTGCTCCTCAAAAGGAGAGGTATTTTTCTTATTCTTCTTGTTCTTACCACCAGGTTTTTGTGTAAACTGCACAGATTTGATCGCGATGGTAGGAAGAGCAGCTGATTTGGTAGAGGGGTCCACTGACATCTGGGCAATGTGACCGCTGAGTTGTTTTACAGTAGCCCTGGAAGTTGGGCCGATAATCCCATCAGCGTGCGCTCTAGGTTGTTGAGTAGCAGGAGCATTGGAGTTGCGAGGGGCATTGGGAATTATGTCGTATAGAGTGCCATACTATCAATATATCAGATCTAAGTGATGGGCATGATGTATGGATTGGTCTTTTGTGATTGCACCACCTAAGGTGACATCCTTAGCGATTTGGGGGAGCAAAGACTTGCATAACCAAACCACTAAGAGATAGTCTAGGAGGGGAGCTTTGACTAACCTTCGCCTATATCTCCATTCATGTATATGATCAGAGATGTGGGTGGTGGTGTCCTGACGTAATGAATTGAGGAGTTCCATCCCAGTTTCATAGCGGATGGGTAGTTGGAAGTGCTTTAAGAATTCCATCGCTAGAGCATCAAAGGTATTTACTGATGTGCATGGTATCTCAATGTACCACTTGGTTGTGTTGCCAGTAAGGGTGCATGGAAAAAGACGTAACCGGATACTATCATCCACCATGGAGTTAGAAACACTCCATACATGATATGTGGTGATGTGTGTAACTATATCCTCCCCTTGTTTCCCGTCGAACTTAGGGACGTCGATCGGTATTTTATGCGGGATTATCGGCCAGAGTAAGTTATGATAGATGGGGTCATTTGTAAGTTTGTAAAAGTCAGGGATATCAAGTGTTTCCAAGAAAGGCAGAGTGTGTGATGCCCTCGAATCTGACCAAGGCAATGACATATGACTTGAGGATCCTTGCGGTCCTCCCATCATGTTGTTCCAATATTATACATAGGTTGTGTGGTATAGTAGGTGCCTTGGGGTATGGTATTGTATTGTGGATTCCATAGGGATTGTTAGGCTGGGGATAGAAGTGCCCCCAAGATAAGCAATGCCCCCTTGACTCATTTGAGGTTATGAGTAGGGTGCCCCCAAGGATTGATTGGGACCTCCTTGAGGATTCTCTCTTGCCACATAACTAACCATAAGTCCTTGACTAGCATAAGGAGTGTTCATGTCAATCAGTGACTGACCATGCATGCCTAAAAATAGAGGGGGGACTATTACATTATTGGCCGATATATGCATATTGGGAGTGCCCCCAGTTACTTTAATTTGGGGATTATAACTATATAATGGATGCCAATCATATTGTTGGTTGAAGGGACCTGCGCTAACTGTGTTATATTGAGCATTATAAGGAGCACTATATGTAGCACTTGTTGAAGGTATAGGGTTTGACATTAAATGGGCGGAACCCAGAATTGACTGGGTTCCACTCATGAAGGGTGTCATGATAGGGGTTGAACTTGGGACAAATGGGATAACAGGGTTTGCCATCAAAGCTCTGGTATTGATTGTCGACTTGGGAAGTGGTGGGGGACCAAAAGTGTTAAAAAAGTCCCACGACCCATTAGTCGTCGACTGGATGGGTGGAAGTGTTTCAACTGAAGACAAAGGAGGTATAGATGCAATGGGAACCAAGAGTGGGCTCAACAGATTCGTGATGAGATGGTTGTATGGAGGAAGAAATCCTGTGATAAAGAAATCCTCCGGTAAGCTTGAATTGTCGAATTTCCAAACTGATTCTGTGTGAGATATCGAAGACTGATTTCCCAAAGACGGGGAATTCGGCTCACTGGAGCTCAGTGTATCCTCCACAGTGAGTGGGGGAAGTCCTAACAATCGTATAGATTGACGACGAGGGTTGGATGTAGCCACAGTGGCCAATAATTTTTATCATTAAATTTTACAGTGATGTTTATTAAAGTCATAATGATAACACTCTGGAACCTAAAAAATAAAAATAAAAAATACACTAAGTAAATCAATCAACAAGCAGAGGGAAACGACCCTGTCTGATAAGCATTGATCACTGGAGATGAAACCCAGTATCACAATGAATAATAGAGAGAGTTGGCCAAATTTACAGTTACAATTACTCTAGAGCTTCACCCGAACCTCAAATTGAGAGGCCAAGTACTCTCATGAAGATGAGCACCCTCCCAAAAACTGAATACAGAGTAGGTACGTCTATGTTAGGTACTAGGGTAGCCCGCCCTAGTCACCTTGTGTTAGTCCCTAAAAGTATGGCCACTAAGGATACCTTATATCATAGACACTATTGGGGGGACATAGTCACAGGTAGTATGGTGTGTGGGCAGGATACTTGAGTCCTCGACTTAGCTCCAATATCCCTGAAGGGATCCTCGATACACGCAATACCTAAAGGAGATGAAAGCAAAGGTAGGCTACCTTCACTTACAATTTGATGTTGTCTCGTATTTAGCTTTGCTTTTACTGGAGTGGTCTCGGTAGTATGAGTGCAGAAGGATTTCTCTCTTTAATGACACTAGTTTTGGTGTATGATCTTGGGCATTTTATTCACATTGCCTAACCCAAGATCCTAGCCTAAACTAATGTATGTTTACTCTAGAAAGAGTTGTTGATTGATTTTAGGTAGATTTTAAGTGTACTTTTTTAGAGTCTTCAGTAGGGGTGTTTATGTATGATATTTTATGGGACTCTAACTCAAATCATTGTTTAGGGGCAAAGGTCCCCTAGGGTCTTGGGTTAATACCCTAGCAGAGTGGGGGTTATCGATAAAGAAAAACAAGCATTCCATACAACCATGATACTAATATAAACAAACTACGCGAAGAGAGGTGCACCTGGGGGTCCTTCATTTGGGTAGATCTAGCCGGGGTCCAAACCCTCTCGGAGTTCCTTTCGATCCTTCAACTTGCAAGGCAATCGATTCAAGGAAGCATAACAGTGCATGGACCAAGCATCATAACAAAATCAACTTCATAGCATATTGAAAGGTAGTTAGTTATACAATTGAAACAACCATTCATATGTAAATCATAACATTGATCTCATAAGCATGAAGAAGATTAATATCAGGAACAAGACAAGTGTTTCTATTATTTTAGATAACTAAAATACAGTAAGGAATGATTTCACTTGAGTCTTCCTTTCATAGCTCCAAGCAGAACCATCCTCTGGATTCGTCCAATCTAAGGCCTTCAACAAACTCCTTCCATGGCTCACTCAAGGATATCTCAATCAATGGAGAGACATCATAACTCAAGGAAACAAGGGTTTCCTGTAATGGGGGAAGTGTTGGAAGCACAAGGATCTTCAGACATGATCAGGGATAATCTCAGCAGAGTGATTTTTCTCTCTCTTCTCTCCTCCTTTAGGCATTCCTATTGAAGACCTTTTATACTTCTCCCAAAGTAGTTTTTTAGTTGGGAATTCATTGAGAACATTTAGGCCACGGGAACTAATAGGTAATCAACAGGTAAAACCTGTGATCTCCGCCCGAAATTAAGGAGATTTAATTTTTTTAAGTGTTTTAAGATATATACACTAGTTGGGTATACACAGACTCACGTACACACACGTTTAGCTTAGGGAAATGTTGCGTATAGGGAGTAAAACATTGTTTTTAAAGTATTTGGACTAGGTCTAGGAGGAGGGGTTGCCCTAGGCCATGAGTGCAGCATCACAAACATCAAAAGTGATCTTTGGAGCTATAACAAATTCCCCATAATATATGAGGTTAGAAGGGGTACATGATGGCCAAAATGTATTAAGTAAGTGCATGGAAAGGAAACCTATCAAAAACTGAGAAGGACTTCACCAAAGTTCAGCCTACCAAGCCACAAAAGGAGACCAAAAAGAAACATTGTCTGAGGCGGGAATACCCATTCTCAGAGAAAGTAAAGCATGTCCACATATCAAGTACAAGAGGATCCACTAAGTATACAAGTATAAAATACTAGAAAATACATAATGGATCATCTAATCATGCTCGAACAAGTACATGTCTGAATATCACATATAAGAATGTCAATGATGTTGAAGGATGAAGTGTATCACTGATATCCAAGGTTGATCCCAAAAGTACCAAATGAACATGATGGAGTAAGATGGTACTACACTGCAAACTCAGGTGCCAACATATAGAATGTCACCATGAATGACTGCAACATGTAAGGTGGAGTGGTATCAACTAGCAGCAACAAGAACTAGTGAATGCTGATGCAACCTGAGGTCTTCACCGACCACCGTGGTACATTTCTACACCATGGGAATAAATGACCTAAATTAGACCATGTGAGAAATTGTTTGATTGCCAATCATTGATGTATATCGTTAACAAATGCGAGACCACTCACCGATAATGATAATGAGCGTTAAGGTACCCAGAGTAATCTAACAAGTGTAAATAGATGAGCTGGAGTCGAACACCTGTAAGAATCTATCAATCAGGAGACAATGATGGTTTCCCACTGTCGATAGTGAAGGATCCGCCACTAATGACTGTAAACCCCAAGGTACTACCAAGTGGACTCTAAATCTTTTCCCTAGAGCAATGAGTTGTAGTCGATAAGGAAAGATCTGCTAGAAGGAAGGCATTAAGGCATCCTTCATCAATCTAGCATGAGTGTAACCTGTAGGCCAACAATGTGGAAGGAATCAGATGAAAAAGATGTAGTAACCCAACCAAAGCACATTTCCAGTGTACACAAGATGTGGCTAGCGCATGACAGAAACCCTCTAAACCAGTCAATAATGTAAGCTGACACAGAGGCAAGGTATCCACCAATAGGGTCAAATGGAAACCAAGGTACTGCATGAATCCTAATGTTTATAGTGTAAGTTGATGTCAAACACAAGGGAAACCACTCAGTCAAACACCCATGATACTAATCGATGTTGAGCACAAGGTAACCTATCAATAGTGAAAATAGGGCCAGGGTGCGGCTCTAGGCCTGTCCTTAGAGCAAGATGTCGTCGTTGACAAGGACAAGACCCACCAGCAAGAAGTCAATGGGGACCTTCTCAAACTGGCATGAGTAAAGGACCATTATAACTGATGTGATGATAAACAAAATATTGACAACTAGGGATGGCCACCTAAAAAATGAGTCGAGAGACACCGCAGAAAGGCCGACTCAGGCTAACTTCCCCTGGATAAAAGCATGACCCAATGTGACTATATGGAAGCATATGATGACTCTGTATAAGTTCGTCATGCAGGAGGCACGAATGAACCCTCCATATGATTGGAAGAGATAACCAATCGGGGGAGAAATGACTCAATAACAAAGTTAAGGTGTACCTAAGTCAAACTAAATCTCGCCCAAATGGAGGAAACCTTGTTTTGAGTGCTTTGTTCAAGGGCAACATGACTGCCTTTAGCTGCCAACAATAAGTGGAAATATTGTCCCATTCCTGAAAATCAAACCATCTTGACATTACAAGCTCCCAAGTTAAAAGTTACATGAGACAAAAAAAAAAATCAAGTTTTGAAAAAATTTTACATTTTCAAAGCTTATAAAATAGTTTTTCAACTCACCATTATCACCATTTGATTTGAGAGCAAAGGAGTGGAGCAAAAGGAGCAAGCATTGCCATTCAGCAAATTCAACCGTTCAAATCATCCCAAAATCACGAAGTAACCCTTAAACTTATCTTGCATTCCATTGTGATTGTTTTAGAATTTTTAATTCAAGTTTCACTGTTGAATTATTGTCAAAAAATTTGTCGCGGCGTATACGTGGATTGGCAAAATGAAAACCGCGTACACACACCTTTAGCTCAGGGCAATGTCGCATATAGGGAGTAAAACACTGTTTTTAAAGTATTTGGACTAGGTCTGAAAGGAGGGGTTTCCCTAGGCCATGAGTGCAGCATCACAAACATCAAAAGTGAGATTTGGAGCTATAACAATCATGCAAAAACAATGCTTGTAAATTTTCAATTTCGATGAATAAGCTGCTTCTACAAAGAGAGAGTCATTCATACATCAATATTCATTCCATGCATCCTACTCAATAAAACACTCTCATAATTGACATAAATTTTCAATTCTCACTAACAACTACTGAACTCAAATAATGTAGAACTAACAAACTAAGCAGAAAACAATAAAAAAATCTGATTTTTTCTTTTATGAAAATAAAAACTTTAAGAAGGAAAGTTATTTTATTAAAAAAAAATTGTTTAGGACAGAGATCATCAAACAAACACAGCTATGGATCCCTTATCAGTCCAGAAGAAAGTTTCCCAACCCTTTGAGGTCACAAACACTATTGTTTATAAAAAAATGGGTGACTAACGCTCTATGCTAGAGGCCACAAAGAGTTATTGGTGGCACTAACACTGTATTTGTGAAGCCACAGTGCTTTATAAAGCTTTATTTACACTAGTAACCTATGTTAGTGAGGAAAAACACTTCAAAAAATCGTTGTGGGGATCAGATCCAGGGTTGAGCAATGAAAGAAGGGTGTTGTATTGGTCCTGAGTGGTCATAAAATGAATGAAGAAGTACAGGAAGGTTTGGAAGAAGGAGAGATGTAGGAACTTTCCAATAAAACTAGGAACTAAAGTGTAGTCCCCAGCAGAGTCGCCAATTTAGCTATAGGGATTAATGCATGGTGTATGGAGAATGAAGGAACCCTCAAGGGTCTTCCTGAGACCCTTAGAAGACTGTAATATTATCTGCAGCTATCACAAAGATAAAAGCATGTCCATATTCAACAGCTAACTATCAAAGCAAGATAGATTCATTACCTCGAGCCTTCATGTGGAATTATTGGAGAGTGCAATGCAGCTACGTGGAAGTCCCATTTACCAGCTCTAGATCAAGTCTTGCACATAGAACAAACAAGTAATCACAAAATAAAACCTTGATAATCAATGCATGAATATACAAAAGACATCTAGTTTCACATAACTAAGCTACTCATGCTAAAAGACATTGAATAAACATATAAATGAATTATAGTACCAACATCACAAAGTGGACAGTACAACTGTAGTTCTATATTAATGTTGAAAGAGTGATTACAACCATTGGCTGCATCAACATTCCCTTACCCCTCCAACTCCTCTCTCTCTCTCCCTTCTTGCCAAATTCTTATGCTTAAGTCTGAGACTCTGTTGGACAATCAAGTAAGCTATCCTTTCAAACGATTTGACCCCTTTCACAATAGCCCTAGCTCTGCTTATGTAGCATGTGAGGTTAGGGTTGCCAAGTTTCTCCATGAATTTCTTTAGGTAAAAGCAATGATGTTTCCATTCTTTTGAGCTCTTTCCTATTTTCATACTCCATTAGGATTAGTAATCCCCCAAATAGGTCGAACTTGGATGTTTCCTTGCTTTTTTGAGTTGATTTAGGAGAGAATATAGGGATATTTCTTAGTAAATCCACTCCTTTGACCCTTAGATCCTCATTAGGGTTCACTAACGCTACTCCTGAGGTCACAAGTAGAGTTAATTGGGTTGCTAACGCTCCCTTAGGCTTGCTGAGAAGCTTTATAAAGCATGTTGCTAATGTGTAGATAGCGTTAGCTTGGAAACAAGGCTTGTGAACTTGGTCATTGCTTCAGTCATCATGTCTTTGCCCTCTGAACTAATGAGGAGGTCATTTTCCTATATAACATGGACCCACACTATGTTTTGTGTGGTGGCTTCTTCATTCCAGGTGCTTCATTTTCCTCATGAAGGAAAAATTGTCACTTTTGATCAATTGTCCTTCTTTTCTTTTGGTTCATCAAATGACAACGTCCCTTACATGGTAAATACTAAGATTCCTTACGAGAGTGTGGGGGCAGGTCTCTTCAAAGACTCTACTTTAATGGGTACTTTTACTCTCCCATCTCCAAATGTTCATTCAATAAATATGATCTTGATCTCTATAGATCCTTGGATTATCCCTAGCCTAGATCATATTGATTCATTTGGTTATGCTATTCCTTTAAGTCCATTGGATAAAAAATATCAAGAAATTGTCTTGGCTTCGATGGCTACTTCAGAAGGTCATCTTGTTTTTAGTATGAACCTAGACACTTATGTACCATCTCCTTGGCTTGGTTCTTGGGATTCTCTGATCCTTTGAATGAGACATTCCCCACCAATGAGAGTATCGTTGAGGTCATGTCTCTGGACGAAACACCCTGGAATGGTCTACATTATCATTCTTCATTTCTTCCCAGCCTCGATGAGATGCCTTCCTATATTGAATCATTTTTTTCTCATTGTCCTATGCCTCCACTTTAAGCACATGTCCTGGTGCATGAATTCTTGTCAAAGGGTAATATGGGGAACATCACTACAACCCTACCTGTTGACATTTCATTTTACCCTAAAATTGTCAAAATCTTTCGACTGGGAGCACCTTTTCCTTGTCATGAGATCAAGTTTTCCTACCTCCTTTCATGATATTTTTTCACTGAGTCTCTACCATTTTCCCATTATCACAATGGAGTTTCCATTGTATGACTCACAACCCTCACTCGCCCAGGGGGCATGGGGGCAAAGCCTTTTATGAGTTTTACTCTATTATTTGGATGAGTCGATGCATACACATCATGTCAATGGTGAAACTCTGGTTTTATTCTCTGTTGATTGATTACTCAAGTTCAAAAATGGACTCCATCTGAAATTTTTACACGAGGTCATCCATGTAAATTCACTTTTGTACATTAGTGTGTTAATTCATTAGTGTGAATTTTTTATTTTTGGTGTGTTTGTTTGATTTGTAGACATGTGTTTTTCCGCTTACCCTATGTTCCACTCTGAATGTAGATCTTTTCAAGCCATTATGTTGGTTTTGCTGATGGTGCTTGTCGTAGCACATAGAATTTGTCTTCCGCAACATGGGTACTCTATGACCCTAATGACGAGCTTATTAACTTATAAGGTATCTGCCTTGGTTGAACAACCAATAATACTGTAGAATATAATGTAGTTATTGAACTCTTGCCAGAAGTAGTTTCTCTTGGCATTAGGGATTTAGTTGTCAAGTTGGATTCACAACTCGTTGTGTTACAATTTAAATAATCATTTCTTAGTGAGAAATCCACAAATATTGCGTACGTATCTATGTGTTAGATTGCTGGAAAGAAATTTTGATTTTATCACATATCAACATATTCCATGTAATTTAAATACATGAACAGATGCATTAGTAAATTTTGTCCTTGATAGGCATTTGCGTCATTTATACAATCGATCATGTTATGGACACATAAGTAGGAATAAAAAATGCATATCTATATATATATATATATATATATATATATATATATATATATATATATATATATATATATATATATATATATATATATATATATATATATATAGATATTTATAGATATAGATAGATAGATAGCGCATATGTCGGAGTGTTTACATCAAAATATCAAAAATAAAGTGTTCTGGAACACTTGGCTTTCTAATCTTACAAACTGTGTAAAAGAACTAGATAAACTATCAGCCTGCACAGTGCTCATGATAGCATGAGACTATTATGATCACTCGGCCTAACAGCCGATGCAGTCTTGCAGAGACTCCCACTGTGTGTCTCTACCAATGTAGTAGAACATCATCAATAGTGGCATACTCTAGGATTCCATGAGTTATTACCTCTAGATTGAGCTCCATCTTAGCTAAGGGGTCTTCCCCTTCCTCATAGTTTGCACCCACTATCTGATGTGCAACTCACTGTGATATTGGCGACATGACTGGAAGTCTCTCTGATCCCACATCTATACATTTATCACAAGTTGAGTCTCAGTTTACACTTTTATAAAAATCATAAAACTTGAAAAAAATCCAAAAAACAAGTTTTTACTTGCATCGGTCCATTGTTCTCCTGGTGGCAGAAGTAGATCTGGATCCCACCTGAAATCCATGCTAGCATAAGTGTAGTCATCCACCACGAGTAGTTGGAATTCTAGCCAAGTGAAAAATTGTGGTTGGTAATGCATACATTGACCCGTTCCTCCTCGAGGCATGAGTTGGCTCCATCTCACCAACCTCGGATCTTGGGGGGCAGGATCTGATACCTCTGCTCACTGATACCAGAATAAGGGAACTCTCTCTAAAACGAAGGTTACTAATATAGAACCGAACCCAAATTTCTTCAGGTGTCCATGCTTCCCTTTGGTCAGTTGTCATTTCATATTTTCCAAAAGGCCTCCACACCAGTTGAACACGGTGGGGGTCAAACATGCGATAGCATATTAGAATTGGGACTTTGAAGCCTCATGCAAGGCTTGCATGCCAGATACATGCGCCATAGTGAACAAAATCATTCTCAAGACGAGGTTGTTGGTGATTGTAGTTATATTCACCTTCCCTCCATTAGTCATTTTGGCACTGGGATAATACCTTTGTACTAGAGTCCATGTACTTTCACCTCCTTGGCGAGATCCAAAGAGTTGGACCACTTCCCCTCGTTGGAACAATCCTATGATGAAGTAGATATACATCTCCTCAAGTTCTATTTCTTAGCCTTTTGTGATGAACATCTCTCAATCTACATCCCAAAGACTAATCAAATAGGGCATCAATTGCATCTGATCCCTTAACCCTTTGGTCCCAAATAATTTTAGCAGCCCACAATTCCTCACAGAGTTTATGTATTCAGGATCCTAAGCTGCTTAGAAGTCTTCGGCCTGATGGCCTCTTTATTTCAATTCCAATACCATGTTCTCCTGCAAAACATCATTTAAACATCAATTAATGCTTTTTTCATGGATTGAAATCATCAATTTTTTCTTTAAAAGAGGATTTTATTTCCAAAAAATCTACCTTAGCACCATTGTGTCTATTTTTACAAATAGAGTGATGGAATCATGCGAGCCTTTGGGCTCGAGCACAATCATCCCAGGTCTGATGACCATATCCGCGATGGTCATCGATGCCCTAAAAATATAAAATCCTTCCTTATAGCATAAAATTTACCTTTTAAAATGCATTAAAATGCGATAAAATGAAAGAACAGTGATGAGCCTCTCACCTGTTGTAGACGGTTCATGAAAGGGTACCCTAGATCTCCCGCAACGGCCACTTGAAAATCGAGAGTATTAGGGCACAAATTCACTTTTAGAACTTACTGTAGTAAAATGGTAAAAAATAAAATTACTTTGGCTATTTATAAGTCTTGCAATTCATTTTTGTCAATATTTTTGTAATATTTTAATGTTTTTCTCAATATCAGTGATGGGTGTGTTTCTTTGTCTAGTTACAGGTGCCTTCGAATGAACAATGATCATTATTGATTGATTCTTGTGATTTTTATTTTCCCTCTTTTCAGGCGCATTAAATAAATGAAAAAGGAACCCCCCTGGAGTCATATTTGAGCTCTTTTCTAACTCTCGAAAACTAAAAATATTGTTGAGTACTTGTCGTTTTGAACTCGTTAAAGTGAATGAATCGATGTCACCTCAATATACATTTACCCCTTTTTTGGGCTGAGATTGACTATTTACAAAAAAGGTACACCTTGATCGACATGGTAAAGAGGTTCCCTTGGATATTTTTTTCTACCTTTTCGGATTCGAGGGACAAATTATGAAAAGGGACATGTTTGAGTTTTCATTTTCATTTCTTTTTCAAAATCTCCAAATATGAAAAAGATACCGAGTTATTCTTACGTCAAGCTCGTTAAAACTCTATGACAAAAGACTCGTCACCATGATGAGGCCGATCTTCTCCTTCTTAGGGCTCGTAAAACTTACTAGGATGAATTCATTCGAAGAATGAACTTACATGACAAGCATATGCTATCCCCTTCAATATTGTGATAAAAATAATTGGGGTACTCATAGAAATAGCAAGGAAAAATGAAGATGAGACAACCTTTGTATAGGCACCATGTCTCTCCTGAACATGACACTCTTCTGCTCTCGTGTCGGGTTTGAGATATCCTCACTCAGTCACTTGCCCTCTCAAGTTTGGGTGATCCATTTTTCCTCTCATTTGACTATTCCATCCTTTCATGATGACCTTTAGTCTTATATCGATTCAAATGCTGCCACACTCCGGAGTCATGTCGTCAATGTTCAAGAGAAATCCAATATGTAGTTATTTACCTGTACATTGTTTGAGTCATTGTTACAGTCTTGAAAATTATTCTCCACTTTATTCCTTGTTTTGTGTCGATGATAGGGGATTCATCATTGCCCCTCCTTTGATGACTCACTTCCTATCAACTTCAGCTCATTATCCGAGAAGATGAATTAGAAACTCCCTTTTAGTACCTTAGAGTTGGCATGCCCTAATGGCCAGTTATTTGCATCCGCAACAGGCCTTCATTATTGGCTTTCGATTGATTGATTCCACGAGTGTTCGACCTTAGCTTCATTATCACATTCATGGATTATATTGTTGTACCTTGAGATCCGTTGTCATTATTTGTGGTTTCTCTTGTACCTGTTAATGGTCCACATCATTGGTTGGTAATCAAGTGGTTTTCCAGCATGTTCGACTTCAATACATTTATTCACATGTTAGGATTCATACGTTGATCGGGTCAGGATGGAGCACAAGGCCCTGAGTCTTATTTGTTATGACTCAAGATACATGGAGTTATATTTCATTCATGATTTTACACATGTTTCTACTATACATGTGGTTTTAACCATACCATGAGACTTTATATTTGTGATGATCCGTGTTATCTGGATGGTTGCACCCATACCATGGATCTATTCATATGGTATCATCATCCAGATGGCTACATCCATGTCATGGATTCATGTCTTGATAGATATGTATATGTATATGCATCCTTGATTTGCAGATCTCCTAATTGTGGGTTTCCTCGTCCTTGCAAGAGCTCGTATAGCATCTCATCCATCACTCCTCATTCTGCCTTCATGTTTTACGGGGCATCTGTTACACAGTGTTTTGTCATGCTTCCTGCACTTCCCTGTGACATACCCCGAAGTTCCCAAAACATGGATATTATATAGTATACTCATCCATGTATATAGCTCAGATCCCTCCTAAGACTTTGTTTAAAATGACTTGCGATTTCCCTGAAGAAATAGCTCTTAAAACCCTAAAATGAGAGTCATCACTCTTATGAGGCTTAAAACAACGATGATCACCTGTTGCACTATGTTTGACCGATGATGGCATCACCCTGTTCCCTTGCATACCCACGATGATCCCAAAAAGGTAATTTTCCTAAAGGAGATGAGAAGCTTTATGATCTAGAAGCTTCCAAAGTGGTGAGCTAGAGGTGGTTTCACATAGATGAGGTTTAATCCCCCCAACTTGACCTCTTTGTCTTATCCATATGAGCTAACTCCTTGAGATGTGGGTCTAATCCTATCTTTGGAGGAGTCCTAACGCCCTCTCCTACTCTATAAATTTCTCCTCTCCCATTCCCAAATGGTTGGTCTTTGTCTATTTGCACCCTCGTGCTAAGCTTGTGCCTGGAGGCTATTCCTTAGACTTGGAGAATAAGTGCTTGGAGAATTCTTGGCTTGGACTTGGATTACCACTCAAGGAGAGCATTTCAACATCAAGGCTTTGGTTGTAAGCTTCCCTTTATTTAGCTTGACACTCCTTGATTAGTTAAGTAGGTTGTTATTGGATTTTTTATTGGTTTTGGCATGCTTTGTTATCTCTTGACCACTTGTGCAGGTATATAAACACTAAGAGAATTAGGAACAAGTCCGTGACACAAGCAGTTCGAGGCCCCCAACAAAGGAAATCAGAATAGCATCAGAACAAGGTAGGCCATCTCTTTTGTTCTACTTTTCAATTATAAGCTAGGAAGATGTCTAGTTGATTTTCACTTCAGTTGCTAGACCCACTCATTGGGCTAGAGGGATCATCTCTATCTGTAGAGAGGATTAACCTTGTCAACACACCTTGACAAAGATTTGCAACGCGAAGCGGAATGATTGGGATGTGTGCATACCAGCGGTGCTTTGGGTGTATAGGACCATTTGTAAGAAGTTGACAGGCCAAACCCCATTTAGATTAGTATATGGGTAGGAGGTTGTAATGCCCATGGAATACAGTGTGTCAAGTTTGCAGATTGTGGCATTGATAGATATGGCTGATCACGATACTATGAAGTAGTATCTCGCACAGCTAGTAGAACTGGAGGAAGATCGTTTCCTAGCAATATTTCATCAATAGGTGCAGAAGGATCGTGAAAAGCCATCGCATGATCGCCACATCAAATAGTGCACCTTCAAGAATGAAGATTTGGTATTGCTATATGATAGTAAGTTTACAAATTTCCCTGGAAAATTTCAAATGCATTGGCTAGGACCCTATGTTGTTAAGAAAATTACAGATGGTGGCACAATATATCTCGTGAAGATGAATAGTGAATTATTTCCAAGAAAATTCAATGGCATTCGATCGAAGTTGTATAGGGGTGATCCCACCTTGCACAGTGACTATATGATTGTGGGTTAGTCTTAGTACTCCAGGAAGCTCCAAGGAAGTACGAGACTCTAAACTACATTTCCCGTAAGTTGGAAAACTGAAGTAAGGGGGTTGTGCATCGGGTTGAATTAAGGCACTGAAGGGAGCTGCACCAAAGAAACTGCAACACAAGGCTGGGTGCCACACAGCCTAGCTGACAAATGACCATTGGAAGCACTGTAGATACCTCCATCTTCTTCCTTCAACTTGTAAACCCATTTATTTTTCAATGTTGTTTTACATGCAGGAAACCTGACGAAGACTCAAGTCTGGTTATGTACTAAGGAGTTCATATCTTCTTTCATGGCTTGCTCCCACTTCATCGTGGTTTCTACCTACACTACTTCTTCATAACATTCTAGTTCACCAGAATCGGTCAGCAATACATAATATAATGAAGGAGAGTATCATTCAGGGGGTCTACTTATCCTGGTAGATCTTCTAACACCACTTTTAGGTGTTTGAGGTGCTTTTTGTTGTGGTTGTTGTTGTTCTAGCTGTTGATCATTATGATTTTTAGGGACCTTCACTTTTTCTGTGATCTCATAAAGCACTGTGTATTCTCTATTTTCTTTTCCCTATTTCTTTTCCTGCATCTGATCCTTATACAAAACATTTTCATTGATATGGAATCTCTACTCCTAATTATTTTGTGTTTTTCACAATCATAAAAGAGATAACCAAAATCATTAACACCATATCCAATAAAGCTACATTTCTTTGATTTTGCTTCAAGCTTTGTTTTGTTTTCTTTATTAATGTGGAAAAAGGCTTCACAACCAAAAGTCTTTAAAAATGAGTAGTTTACCTTTTTACCTGTCCATGCCGCCTCTAGAATACCACCATCCAAGGAACTTGAAGGGCCTATGTTTATTAGATAAACAACAGTATCTACAGCACCTGCCCAAAATTTTAAAGGCAATCCTGCATGCAATCTCATGCACCTTGCACACTCCATGATTGTCATGTTCATCCTTTCTGACACACCATTTTCTTATGGTGTTCTTGGAACTGTCTTCTCTCCGCGAATTCCAATTTTATGAACAATACCTATCAAACTCTTTGCTGCAATATTCACCTCCATTGTTTGATTTGAGACACTTCAACCTTTTTTATGTCTCATATTCAAACAAAGCTTTCCATTTCTTGAAAGTATCAAATACATCAGATTTATTTTGAATACAATAAATCCAGGTTTTTCTGGTTTCATCATCAATAAAAGTAACATAATAACGAGATCCACCGGGAGATGATACCTAAGCAAGTCCCCATGCATCTATGTGCACAAGCTCTAATTTTTCACTCTTCTTTTCTTTCCCAACTCTGAGGAATTTGACTCTCTTCTATTTTTCATAAACACAATTATCACAGAATTTTAAATCAACATGCTTCAAATTTGGCAACAAATTTCTTGAGTGAAGAATCTGCATCCCCTTCTCACTCATGTGCCCGAGCCTATGATGCCACAATGTCATATCTTCTCCTGTAGAGGTTAAAGCATTAACAAAATTAGAAATACTATTGCATAAATACAATGTACCAACCTTTTGAAATAAGATTTTTCTTCATATCTGGAAGATGCATTACCTCCTTCAATAACCATTGATTTCCATTTTGTTGTTTTATGAAAACTGTACCCATTCCAATGATTTTACAGGGTTTATCATCACCCAATCAAACCTGTTCAAAATCTCCTTGAACGTAATCATGAAAAATTTCCTATCAAGTGTTGCATGGAATGAGGCCCCTGAATCTACACACATCACTTGTCACATTCACCTTCATGATTGTTTTTTTGTTGCGTGTCTCCTTCTTTTCCCTTTCGAGACCCCTGAATCTACACACATCACCTGTCACATTCACCTTCATGATTTTTTTTTTGTTGCGTGTCTCCTTCTTTTCCCTTTCGAGACTTGCTGTCTTTCTTCAGGTGTCCTTTCTTCCCACATTTCCAGCACACTATCCCCGATCTGCACTTGGATCTGCCTTTCCTTGACTTACTATGATATCTTGGGCACTTTCCTCTTTCCATTTTTCTTCCCTTAGTCTCTGCAGTCAAAGCATTGCCTTATGTCTCACCGAAGCTTTTTCATTGCATTTCCTCACTAAGAATTGCACTAACAACATCATCAAACTTTAAACTACTAGATCCAGAGCCAGAGTTACTAATGGCCATAACTAAACCATTCCAACTTTATGGCAATGAGCATAGAAATAATAGAGTCCTAACTTCATCATCAAAAGTTACCCCTACAGAACTTAATTGATTGGTAACTGTATTAAATTCATTTAAATGATCAACAACAGATCCACCTTCTGACATCTTCATATTAAATAAATGCTTCATAAGAAATACCTTATTTGAGGATGAGGGTTTTTAGTATAGTTTGTCCAATGCTGACATTAAACCCTCTGTTTTTGTTTCCTTTGAAATATTAAAGGCTACCGATGCTTCTAGCCAAAATCGCATTGTTCCAAGTGCCTTTTTGTCGAAAATATCCCATTCTATGTCTGTCATACTCGTCGGCTTCTTTTTCTTTCCGCTCAATGGTAGGTACAGATATTTATGATACAGATAATCTTCTATTTGCATCTTCCATAGCTGGTAGTTTTGGTTGTTAATTTTTTCGACCCTAAACCTACCATCTTCTTCCATTACTCCCACTTGAACCAGGAATCCTTCTCTCCTATGAGTTTATCAACCAAATAGACCTTTGACTTTGATACCAGTTGTTAGAAAATTATATATTACAAAGCAATGGAACACATAAAATATTACAAAAATATAAACATAGAACATGCATAAAACAAGAGAGACATAGATATACATGGTTCACCCAATTTTGGGCTATGTCCATGGAGAAACAACTAGTCCTTCCTTTTATATTATCCAGCAAACTAAAGAGATACAACCTACACCAGGTCTGTTGTAATTCCCTCTTCACTCTCACACAATATCCTCTCTCTTTCTCACTCAGAATACAAATCTACATAGACGCAATACAATTTCCTCATATATAGCGAGGGGTTGCCTTCTAGGGGAAAAAACCCTAAATTAAACATAACTTCTACTCTCAGATCTTCACCTACTGAACAACCCAAATTGACTACAAAATTAAAACATTTTACAAGGAAGTTTTACATCTATTTTTAGCTTCGGGGGTGCTACCCATGATCCTCCGCCAGGGGGGGCTCCAAATAATTGTCGTCACCCCCCTTGGACCCCCTGGCGGCATACATTTTACAGGCGGCATTGCCACCACATTATGAATTGGGGTCCAATGTGGCGATACATATGAATAAAGAAGATAATCAGGCTCCACACCCAATAGAATGAAGATTTGGTATTGCTATATAACAGTAAGTTTACAAAGTTCCTTGGAAAATTACAAATGCATTAGCTAGGACCCTATATTGTTAATAAAATTATAGATGGTGGCGCTATTTATCTTGTGAACCTAAATGGTGAATTACTTCTAGGAAAATTCAATGGCATTCGATCGAAGTTGTACATGGGTGATCCCGCCCCTGCGCCATGACTATATGATTGTGGGATAGTCTTAGTACTCCAGGAAGTTGCAAGGAAGTATGGGACTCTAAACTACATTGCCTGAAAGTTGGAAAACCAAAGTAAGGGGGTTGGGTGATGGGTTGAATTAAGGCGTTGAGGAGAGTTGCGCCAAAGAAACTGCAACACAAGGTTGGGTGCCATGCAGCCTTGCCGACAAATGATTGTTGGAAGAACTGTAGATGATTGGATGGAAAAAATTTCATTGAAAGGAGAAGGGAAGACGCATTTATGAAGCATATCTTTGGAAATATACCACCAAAGATGCATTAATGATCAAAAATTGGAGGGAATAGTTGGATTTGAATTTAAAATCCTCTATAAATATGGCATGCTACCTGTTGGATACCTATACCAATAGGTTTCATATTTCATGATTGGATACCAAAGGTCCAAATATGCTCTGCTTTGATAAAACAAAGATCCCATATTTCCTTAGGAAGACAATGTCTGTCTCAGTTTTCATAAGAACTCAATTTTGGTGGATGGTCCAACAGTCTAATCTGGATCATGCCATGTTTTCAATTT